>APFE030277730.1:20988-58301 GCA_000404065.3 Pinus taeda
AGAAAATGAAGTTTTTCCAAAAATTATCATTCTAGCTTTCAAGGAATTAAATGGTTAAAAATTAGAAAATATTATACCTCAACTTACCCTTTCAAAAATGGATGAGAGTTGTGCATGTGTGGCTGCAAAATTCTGATCAGTCTTCTTCACTTGGCTGTGAAAATGGTGGATGAAGTCGAAAAAGTGAATATTTTATTGTTGCTACATCTGTTGCTGGATCTTTTGTTGAATATTCAGAATCTGCTGTTGAATGCGGCTGAAAATTTATAAGGTTTGGAAGGCTGCATCTGTTGCTTGATCTTCTATTGAATGTTCGGAATTTGCTGTTGAATGCGGCTGAAAATTTATAACATTTGGAAGGTATACAAAATTTAGAATTTACACTTCCCCCCAACCTTATTTATTGACTCGTCCTCAAGTCATTTACATCAAAAATGGACAAGTAATGAAAGTAAATCTGCTTCCTCTACTACAAAATCATTGGTCTTCAAGTCTTAAATGCTCTTTGGCGCAATCCTTGTCATGTGAATAAATGTTTCGGTGTCGAACATAACAAGAAATTGTTAACTTAGTGGCCATTGATGGATGCTACTAGTCAACACGAGATCTCCCATCTTTGATGTGGATGAGAGTTAAGATGCCCAGAACACATCTTTCTAAGTATGAATGAATTTGTTGTTGTCGAATACTTAGAAGATCCGATGAACAAGGGACATTGATGTATTCCCTTGTTTATCGACATGATAGCTTGCCCTTAAGGCACGCAAGCTTCAAGGTGTTTCTAGAATAATATTTAGACTCAAGGTCTATGGACTCAATGTTGTATGGAAGCAAGGTTTTATTTGCAAGGGTAGGAAAAAAGAAACTAACAATGATTATTTAAAGTGGAACAAAAAGCTTGTAAATGAGCTTCGTTGCTTTTATTGATGGGTTAGGATTGATGAAAATGTAAAGAAGTGTATGTGGATTGTGAAGAATGGATAATGACTCTTGCTGGGGAAAAGTGAATTATGGCATGAAAAATCTAAAAAATAGCAAATATGTTCCTTAATTTTGGACTTTCTGCTAAAATAGCTGAGTTTGACCAACGTTGACCAGCCACCTATAGACGTCGAATTCATGTGTGAATAGGTATTTCACCATCCCTTTACATTTAGGAACAAATCCCAGCTCTTTGAATTTGCTAATCTGTCTTGCAACATATCAAACCATTAAATCCTTACAGGAAGTTACAAGAACTTGTAAGTTTCTGGAAATGTTGTTCTTATGATCATGGTCTTGTTCTTTAGAATTTTTCATAAAACTAGTCTCTTGAAGACCAATTTTCGTCACAATTTAATCTCCTTAATGATTAGTTGATCATCCAAAACCTGCTAAAAAAAAACTTGTCATAAAGAACATAAGTTTGTTCAAGAAGAGATGGCCATTCCTTTCTAATTCTTACGCAAAAATTGTATGCCAAAATTAAACAGATTAAGGAATATCAAAAGCATAATTTTAGCCCAGTTCATGATGTTAATAACAATCTATTTTTTATAAAAATAACCATGAAAAGTAAATCAACCCCCTGCTTGTGTCTCATGACTCATGGAATGTGCATGTAAAAGCTTGGCATTGTAGATTCGTTGTGTCCTGCAGATTAATACGTCACATAAAAACATATAACAAGAATACAATTATAGATTTGAATGCCAACTATAAATGAATCCTCCTAATTTGCTTCCAAGTGTAAACCCAGAAAAGTAAACAAATTTCGACTCTCAAGCTTGTAATTTTTTTCGCATGGGTGACAGAAATGACGATATGCACAGATAAACAATTTCCTCCATTCTTTTTATTTGAACCATAAAATTTCATAAAGATTTTTTTTCAGTTTATTTCTATCACGCAATAAATTTCACATCAATTTTTTTTCTTTTTTTTTTTTTTTTTTTTTTTTTTTTTTTTTTTCCATGACAATTTTTTGAAAAAAAATAAAAATAAAAAATATTTACAAAATTAAAAGTGTAAAATAAACAAACATTAAACACATAATCGCAAAACATATCTCTCAAACTATAACTACTTTAAAACAGACACAATAAAACTATATCATAAAACCATCAACATTAAAATACTATCACTTTACCAAAAACATACGCAGTAAAAAATTAATAAATTATAATAATAAAATTATTATACGAACATATAACATAAATATAGTACATTAAAACAAAACAAAACATATAAACACAAAAATAAGAAAATTTTATAAACGATAAAACAATAATATTAAAAATAAACACTCAATTATAAAACATAAACAAAAAACATATATTATAAAAAACATTAAAAGAAACGATATTAAAACAAATTGAACTCAAAATATGAATACATAAAAAAACAATGTAACATCAAAACAATGCATACACGATGCAATATAAAAAAAAATGAATTTTGCCATGTTTAAAAATGACAAGTCAAAACATGTGAAATAATCAAAATGTGTTAAATGTTGAAATGTTGAAGCATGTGAAAAAGCGTGGTTTGTGCAGCGTTGAAGAATGATGAAGGAACATGGAGGCCACGAGGATAGCCATCGAAGCAGGTGGACAAAAATAATAGTGCAAAAGGAAAGTGATAATACCAATATCATTTGAGCACAGTCAAACTGAAATGTTGACCGAGCTCCTCAAATGGTGAATGTGCTGCAAAACGATCCTTGCAATTCTGGGCTCGCATTTATGGGAAAAACTCTTCACGTTCGTAATTCTCAGCAGAATGTTAACAACGCATATCTCTGGGACAGTTTTTTGGGTAGATCCCTTACCTTATATTCCTTTCTGGAGATATTCCTATAAATATGTCACGATTTTCTCACAAAATCTGCATTTAATCATTGATAATCTTCAAATCGGCAAATATGGAAGATTGGTTCTGCATTGGCTTCTCAAAAGCGCGACATCTAATCGGAGAAGTTCATGCTCGAGATCGATAGGGCTTCAATCCAACATAATTTCTCGAGATTTGTAGGCATGATGTCACCTTGGGGATAAGGTAGCATGGAAATAGAGTCGTGGAAGGTAGGATAATTGTGCACAATGGAAGAGGGGATTTCCTGATGCGCAACCAAAATCAATATTCATTCTCCACTGCCATGACAGTCAAGTCTTATTACAGTAAGCTGAAGGTGTTGACGGTCAAGTGGTATTACGGTATGTTGAAGGTGGTAACAATGTGCAGTGATGCAGGTAGCATAGTCAGAAGGTGGAGGGGCTGAGGAGTATAGTCAATGTGGAGTGCAAAAAAAAAAAAATAAATATAATAATAATAATAATAAAAATAAAAAATAAAATAAAATAAATAAATAAATAAATTCACTGTTTTTCCTTCACGTAGTCACCAAAATAGGGTCCCAAAGAACTATGATTTCCTCTCAAACCATTAGGAATCCATGCAAATGATTTCTGAGTTATGTAATTCATTCTGTTTTGGAGAAAATCCATGTCTTTGTTTTTCTATATTTGTTTTGGTTTGATCATAAGACATGTTTCAACATGACATGTCAAAAATGTTGCATCTTCTGGTCGAGTTTCCAGTAAAAAAGGATGTCGAAATCATACCGAGCTCAAGGGCCAAGTTGCTGATCATTCTCTCGCCAAGTTTGACAGCTATATAGGGTCAAAATACCAAGGAAATAAGCTTGAATTTCTCTGTTGTGGTTTTGTTGGAGTTTGGGCTAGTGTCTTTTGCTTGCTTGGCTGTACATGTTGCTTGAGGGAATATCTCTTATGCAGAGGCTTTTTGCTACCCACAAAGACCACGAACCTTGTCACTTTGGGCTATTACATGAAGGTAAATGTTACTGGTCCTGTATATTAGCTTTTAAACATTTCTGGGCAGCTTGACAATTAAATGCACGTAATACATATTAGCTAGAGACTTGCTAGACTGAATGTGTAGCCACACCTTGGAATTCTGGACAGTTACTTTGATACCTGGGTAGCATATTTATCAATCAAAGTGCAAAGGAAATCACTATCTACCTTCTGCGACATAATTTCCATAGATCCAAGGAAACTCTTCAGTAAAAGTATGCTATCGTTTTGAGAGCTACAGTGATGAGGACAACCTAAATTTCTCTTTAAAAAAAAGGGCTCTTTATTTTCTTTCTTTTTAGAGATATACATTCTTGCCCCTTAATTTTACCACATGCAGAGAATTTTTATCATATGCAGAGAAGTTTTAACATAATTATCAAGTCACTAAAATACAAATTTAATTTTGAAATTGAAAATAAACGATTTTTTTTAAATGATTTCGATTTCTTATAATGTTGTAGTTTTATTGATTTGTTCAAATTCCTAGCGAGAGATTTTTATTTAATTTTGAAAATAAATTAGTAGATTTTCTGATCTTCTTGATCGCCCGAAGCACATGAAGAGAGCATACTAATTTATTGATTTGTTTTTTTTTTTTTTTTTTTTTTTTTTGCAGGTTAGCATGGATGAAGTGGCTCTTACCTAATTTTATTCATGAGAAATGTGGATGATTTATTATTATTATTATTGTTTTTTAAACAAGACTAAAGGAAAACTCTATGAGACCTCATTTTATTTGTCCTAATCTATTCTACCCTTAACTTGAAAGATTTCTTTTTATTATTTCCTAGGTAAAAGAATGTTTCCAGTGAAGCCATCTACGGATTAAAAATTCAAAAATGTTCACATCTAGATTTAAAGTTTTTACCTGATTATTTGCAAGCATGTGAGTAACCTGTCTTATTCTTGGAGTTGGTGCAAGGTTCTTTTGAAACCAGTCTTTGATATTTTCCTTGCTCTCCAAGATGTACCTATTCAACATATTTAATTTTCTCATCCGTAGATGGATTAGTAAGAAAGGGGGGTTTAAAAACTAAATTTGAAACTAACTAAGTACAAAAAAAATCAAAACCTCAAACTTGAACTGCTTTATGAAGATCCTACTGTCACCAGGTTTCACAAGTTAGTCCATAAAAATAAATTGTAGTAAAAAATAACTTCCTAAGTCTATCTCTAAATGATCCTCCCTGGAAACGATGCCAAAATGTTGGGTCTAAAATGCGGATGCAAATTAGAGTTTCATTTACTATCAATACGGGTAAGTAAAACTTCGAGGATCATCCAATATATCTGGACTCAGAGAAAACTAAACTAAGCTAGATGAAGAAATATTAAAGCTCCCTTAAAGGGGACTATTCATTAATATTTCTAATCGGCAATTTAAACTAATGAAATTAAAGCTCTTAAACATAATTCTGATTGGTCGCATGAAATAGTAAAGCTCTCTTACAAGAGACAATTTGTTTATATCTCAAGCATATAAATCAGAAACTTAAACTAATGAAATCAAACATTAAATAACAAATCAGATTCATTGAAGGAAACAGTAATACTTTCTTACGAAAGGTCATTCATTAATATTTCAAACATATGAACCTAATAATTTAATCTAATGAAATTCACAAACAAACATAAAATAAAAGCTTACCAAAACAAAAGTGTACTTGCAAGGCAATGGGGATCCTTCCACGGATTCACAAGCACACCAAAAGAGAAGTCAAATGTAGAGGATCAAAGAAGCTCTGTTTTATTCATCATCAATTACAAATTGCAGTTACAACCATTACAATGATTCTCCAAATCTAACTTCTCATTACCAACCTAAAAGATACTAAGATTCTAAATTACAAATGAAGGACTAGGTTCTAAAATTCTAAAATTAAGATTACAAAAATGAAGATTAAGATTACAAATAAAGGAGATAACACTTCTATTTATACAAAACTATAATAACAAACTCATAAATGTAGACCCACTATTCCCTCCTTTGATCCACATATTTCTCAACCAATGGTGACACATAACCCTATCCTCCATGATCTCCTACATGAGGTCCATGATCTTCTCCTTGAGGTCCATGATCTCCTCAAATTCGAATTTGAACATAGAGTGCCACATAAATATGCCTTGGAAGCTTCCTTTGCACCTATACATGTCAAATTTCTCATTCCAATTGTTAGGTATAAGTATATGGATATTATTTTATAAAGTTTAACCACAAATTCACTTAAAAATACAAATAATTAATAATGTTTTAGAAAACACAATGGTAACCCATTTAATGATGAAAGTGAAGCTGATGTGGTGACATGGTGGTGGAATAGAGGTGAGAAAATGTGTGAATGGAGTGAAAGTGGATGTATTTTAAAGATAATTCTCAGGCCCAACAATGATCCCGCAATCATTATCTTTTATAACCACCTTTGTAAATCTTTATGATCGATCATGCGAAAAGGGGAATTGTACCTCATACCAAACCTTCCATAACTTAACATTAATGAGGAAGTGACATTGCGTAGTACGAACACTGATTTGAAATCCCTGCCTTTAACCTCACTGTGTCACCCTACCATTACCCACTGCTGAAGCATTATATCCTCATTCAGAACCCTCATACATAAGTGGAGGAAAATAGTTCGTAGAGCCAGAACAACTGAGCATTGTGCCGTTACCTTAGAATTTCTCAAAGAAGAGAACAACGTGTTGTAAAAGCAGAGGAATGGGTGGGGCAACAATTCGACATGAACTAGATTCAACCGAGGCATTGGAAAACTATCCTGAAGCAATGCAAATTTTCAAGGATGCAGGTTGGTTTCAGATTTTCCAAAGGCTAGAGGGATTAGATGGAGAAATTGTTATGGAATTCGCTAAGAATTTGAAGGGGTATCAAACAGAGGTTAGGGGATTGCAGCTGTAAGTTACGTAGGAGGTAATTTCTCATGTGACAGCATTGCCAATAGAGGGCAAGAGGTGGTTCAATAGAAAAAATCAATGACCCCTCTTTGAAGGAGGATTTTCTCCAAGGGGAAGAATGGCTGGAAAAGAAAGGAAGAGGAATTGACAGGCTGTCGCTTCCCCACCATGGACAGATGTTTCCCTTTACCTCATTAAGTTTATCACCTGGGAAAGAAGGGCAACAATTGTATTTAATTATCACTTCCCGTTATTAAATCACCTCTGACATCAAGATATGATAAACCTCCCGTATTTTCTACTGGAGAATATCAGGCATATGGCTACAGTTGTGAAGACAATTGCACACCCAAAGAACCACATCACAAACCACAGTATCATCAAGCTAATTGTGTTAGACGCCCTAAGTCACCAGGGAAAGAGATGGGATGAATTCACGAGGAAGAAGGGCAGGACTACCCAAAGGGAGCGATATGGGACTTCGGATGGAGCTCCTGCGGAAACCAAGGAGCAACCCCAGCCCTCGAAAGTAAGAGCTTGAAAGAGACTAGTTGACAAGATTATAGGTGATAAGCGGTCAAAGCAGAAAGTAAGGGTTAGTAGGCACCCAGAGTCCCCATTCACATCTGAGAAGAAAATGGAGGTGACAAGGCAGGAAGAAGAAGAGTAGGCTCAGCCGGAGGGACCCCCCTTCACCAGGTAAGAACAAGACCCAATCCTTGCTGCTTAAAATTGAAAGTTTAGAAAAATAAAATGAAAAGTTAAGTCAATAGTTAGCAAAGGAAAAGGTAGAAGCAAGGGTCCCGGGGTTAGATACCTTGGCTGAGGCTGTAAATAGGGCCAAGGAGGAAAATGTTCCAAGTTTTGTGTGCATGACCTGTGCTAAAGAACTAGCAGCAACAACGTACATAGTCTGTGCAGTGAGCACCTTTTCGAGGGAAACACAAACTGAGTCCTGGGAAGATGACGCGCAAGAACCCCTTGAAGATGCTACTGATACACAAGAACCAACAGCCGAAACAGAGCATCCCACAAAGAGTAACTTGGAAGCTAATACTCAAGAACCTTTAGATGATAGTGTTGTTACACAAGAACCAATAGTGGAAGCATAAGCTAACCAAAAGGAAAAAGAAGAAGTTGAGGATGACATTGTTGTTACACAAGAACCAGCAGTGGAAGCAAAAGCTAACCAAGGGGAAAAAGAAGAAGCTGATATACAAGAACCTGTGAATGAAACTGTTGTTACACAAGAACCAGTAGTGGAAGCATAAGCTAACCAAGGGGAAAAGGAAGAAGTTGATGTACAAGAACCTGTGGTTGACACTGTTGTTACACAAGAAGCAATAGTGGAAGCGAAAGCTAACCAAGGAGGAAAAGAAGTTGTTACACAAGAGACCATTGATGACATTGTTGTTACACAAGAACCAACAACCAAAATGGAGTTGCTCCACCCTCGGGAGGTTGTTACACCTTCAGTTGTTAGTGCACATGAGAGAACATAGGGTCTTGATGAAGGATGGTGTTTGAAAAGAATTTTGTTCATACCAGAATTACAAAAATGGAAACAGTAGGCACTCTCTCTACAAGGGGGAACGATCTCACTCAAGTCACATAAGTGAATGATGAATTCACTCCGGGAGAAGTGGTTAAAGGAAGAGTTGGCAAAAGAATGGGAAGAACAGAGGAGTAAAGAAGCTATGAAGAAGAAAGAGGAATAACTGCAACTGTTACATTGGCAGGTTCTGGACCTAACAAACGATAAGACACAACTTTATGAGCTTGCCTTGATCCTATTAGATTGCAGGAGGTCTTCCCCATCATATTTGGTTTTCCTTTGGGAATGATATTATTTGTTTCAATTAAAAGCAAATTTTGAAAACAAGCCATATCTGGGTTCTTCTACGCACACTTTTCTAGAAGTTTTTTCAACTTGTGACTTTGATGAACAAAGCTTACTTTGTGAGTTGTTTTTACATAATATGATGTGTGAATATGTCTGTACAAAGATGGTGGCAACTATTTTCTCTTATATGGGGGATTTGCAGTTTTGAGCCTTCATTTATTTTATGAGGAATCAAATCGAATGGCACTTGGCCATGAAGTCGGCTAAAACTAATGAGGAAAAAGCCGCATTGTGGATTAGGGAAGAACCGGGAATGGTCGTTGAATTGACATGTGAGTTCAAATTGTTCGTAAGTACCTTGGAAGTTGGGAAACAATTAGCCGCTTACAAAAAGAGGATTGTCGGGTTTTTCCTTAATCTTTATGCACAAATGAAAAAACGAGCACTAACAAGGTGCCTTAAGTGCATAGAAGCCAGTAGTGCTAGATTACAAGAAGGGGATCCTTTCGGGTTCTAGAATTTTGTGGTTGCTGTTACACGAGTACCAGAATATGCTTGGGTGGTGAAAACACTAGGAGCCTTCTAGATTGGGCTTAGGTTCATATATCCTCTGACTTGGTTACCAATGGAGGAGTACCGGTCACATTACCGCTTGTGTGATTATGAAGAGGAGTCCTGGCCGCGACAACTGATGGCTACTCAAGGATACAGGTATGTTGATGAAGACACTAATGGTGCTTATAATTTTATGGAGTTGCATAAGAGATATGGCAGTGGAAACCGAGGTTTTGCATGAGGACATGCAATTGCTTTAGTCAGGGGGAGATGTTGGGTGTAGTTTTTGTACCTATATTCTATACTTTATGTCCTCGTTTTTTACCTTTTTCCCTACAGACCAACATGACTTTACATTGTAACCACCTTTTCCTTATTATGAACAACATATTTTTCCATCATGTTATTTTGCCATTTTTGCTAGATATAATGATCCAATATTCCTTTTTATGGCTAACTGGGGTAAGTGTTGGAGAAGTCTTTTGGATCCTTTCCTCTTTTTCAGGTGTTTCCTGCAAGAACGAGGTTATGGAATGAACAACCGTGTCGATCGATATAAGAGCAGGATGAAACAGATTGTTGTTACACTTTGTGTGTTGTTACAGATCTTGTTGTTACACCACGATGATGTTACAGACCTTACTATTACACCATGTCGTTGTTACACATTACTGTTGTTACACCCTAGGTGTCGTTACAAGGTTGTTGTTATCCATTATTGTTGTTTACATCCCAAACTGTTACTTTGTCGCAGGGTGCTGTTACACTGTAGCTGTCAAAGCAGTGGGTACTATTCTACACAGCAGCTGTTGGGAGTTATGAATTGTCTATTTAGAAAGTGATAGATCCAAACGGTTATAATTTTAACCGATGTATTTGAATAGAACTCGTATTTAGGAGCTGGTTATAACAATTTCTATTTCATGATCAACATGAGAATCGTGAGATTCTCATGACTGATCTATTCCTAATTTTTGGGTACGTAATTTCTATAGGAGAAACTTAATCCCTCGGGCACAGGGGGCGGCATAGAGATTACTCTTATTTTGATCCTGTAACTTTTAATTATTCTTAATATTAAAGACACTGTGGTGATTTTGTTGTTGTTTCCAAGTTGAATTCTTAACTAATCTCGTTTTCATTCCTGCACCCCTGCTAGGGTGGAAGGGCCCTCCTCTTTACCAGGGACTGCAGTGGTAGAGTAGTTGTATATTATTGTTCCTTTCTTTTAGTATTTGTATGGTCTTCTGTTGTCGCTGTATAATTTGTAGAATATATCTGCTTCAATTCCAAATTTATGATATGTTGTTACACAAATTTGGTTAGCAGTATGGTAGTTGACCAGTGGGTGTAGTTATTAGTACTGTGTGTGGCGTGCCTTTGTTATAGTAAATTTGAAGTGTGATTCCATTCCTGTAGAGTGTTTTTGACTTCTACATGAATGTTAGTTTCTGCAATTGATTCAGGGACATTCTTTATTGTTTTCTATTTTCACTCTTGGTTGTAGTGTATCGGCACAGATAGTGCATACTCCATTGAAATAACAGACCTACCCTGGGTTGACAATTAATTGGTTACAGTCTTGGTCAATTAGGATTGATTAATACAACACTACAGATGCCAAAATAGTTTGAAGTTTTGGTCTATATATAGTCTTCATGTTGGACAAATTCCTTCAATGAGGCCGACATGTCAATGGGAGAAGTTGACTTTTAGGAGATGGAGCTAACTTGGTGGAGGAGACTATTTTGACACAACAACAACAAAAATTCTTCTTTGACATAAGGAGCACATGAAGGGTCTTTTACATGCTGACTATGACTATGACTCATGATACAAACCCTAGAAGCACACAATGGGTGCTTTGACCTAGAAATAAAATAAATAAAGCATGAAACACATGCTTATAAAATAAATTTTCTTTTATAATAATTTATTTTCTTTCTTGTGACAAATACATTACATGATGACTCAAATACAATTATGAAGACCAATACTAGTTACATTTCTCAACACTCCCTCTTAACGAGGGAGGTATTCATAATTGTTTAACCAGTACAAGGTTGACGTCAATTTGAAATGTTCCAAGAAGAGTACAACAACACACCCAAAGCTAGGGATACCATAACCACCAAGGTATCCAACACATCAAAGATCCAAGTGTCAATAACACTTTTTCAAGGATCCTTCAACTTAAGGATCCAAGTGTTGTTTCCAAGACACTAATACAAGGATCTAAGACATTGTCAGGGACTATGGTGTCATCAAGGAAACATGCCACTATAGGTACCATCAGGCTACAACCCTGGTATCAATATAGATACCATCTAGGCCCCTATACGTTGACACCAACCCTCGGGGATCTAGGTATCTCAACAAGGTCAAACACAATAACAAAGCTCCATATGACCATCATACCTTCCCACACAGGATCCAAACATCATCAAGGCCAAACTACAACATGAGATCTCAATACTAACCATGCCAAGATGTCCTCTGAAGTACCTTCATACGGGCATTTTTATGGTACTCATCTCTTCCTCTTAACCAAATTAGAGATATATACCAATCTAAGCATACTTATCAATTATTCAAACTTCTCGAGGAGATATTATTAGAACATCTAATAACTTTATGACCTTAATTACTTCCAATATATTGGTCATTATTATCGATATTGTAGCACAATCTCCAAGGGCCTCAACCATTTTTATGTTTCTTCGATCATCACAATATTCAAACAAATCTTCATAGAAGCTTCCCTGTTCAATCTTCTTCAGTAGCACCAAATTTAGTCTCAACACTCTCTCAAAACATCCAAGCTTGTTCACAATTTCATCAATCACAAACAATAATCAATAGAGATTCAATTGTTCTCTGATCTTTATTTTTTCTTCATGGTATGCACTATAGCTCTCACAATATGTCCTCCCTCTCAACTAGGGAGATATACACTTTCCTTTGTCCAAGCTTATTCTTATCTAGTGGACATGTCCATCAACAACTTCATTCTTGCATCATCATCATATCATCGGAGAATTTGGATCTTTCAAAACTTCATTTCTTTAGGGACATCATACTTTAACTATGGTAACAAGGTCATCTATCAATCATCAATGTAAACTTCATTGTCATCGGAGTCCTTACATCTACCTCTTTCCATCATGCTCAACATTATCATCAAGTCAACAACAAGTATGAGGCAAGCAAATAGCTTCAACATCTTGAAGATTATGTATCTGAAAATATTCAACAAGAAGTACAACCAAGCACAAATATATACATACAATAGCATGAAGTCTATTTTATCAATCTAAGGCTATGGTTATCAAAACTTTAAATAAGAAGCCAAACTTCAGATATCTAAAACATAAACCTAGTTAGCAATCAACTAGGGTTTCATTTTCAAGTCCAAGACTCTTACAACAACCTTTGCTAGGGGTTTTGTTGCAAACCATAGATACCATCACCTAAATCAAGTTAGGATTTCAATCATATTGAAATCATTTTACATCTAGGGTTTCATTATCATGCCCTAGAATCTTATATGAAACTCTACTAGGGTTTTATCTTAAACCCTAGAAATAATCGTCAAAACTTTAGTATTAGATATAGAATGACCAAGTTAGGGTTTCAATCATATAGAGACATATACACCTAGGGTTTCATTTATAGGATCTTATATTAACTTCTACAATGGTTTTTTTCATAAACCCTAATTCATCAAACCCCAAAAAGGCTAGGGTTTCATCATAACATCAACAAACCTTAAACATCAAAAGGCTAGGGTTTTATAGTGAATCCTAAAGGCTAGGGTTTTACCAAAGTGAACAAAAGATAAAGAATATGACAAGGGTGGATTTAATTCATAAATCCATTAACTTAACAATATAATAATTTTTATGATTCTATAGCAAAACTCTAGAGATGAGAAAGCAATTTTAAAGACAAAATTGATCGTACCTTTTAATGATGGAGACCTACTGCAAATCTAAAAACACACATTGAATTGCTTCTTTCACAAACCTTATACGACTTTCTTGCAAGGTTCCCCCTCACTAAGATAATCTTCTTTAACATCCCCATGGTCCATCTCCATATGAGTCTTCTTTTATCATATTGCCCAAGGATTCAACTTGATCACCACGTTACTATTCTTTTATATTCATCATGTTCTATAAAGATCAACATATTTTTCTTGTTTTTCTTCCTTTATTAAGCACGTGAAACAATCACCGAAAAATAACACCAAGCAAAAGTATAGAAGTAGAAGAGTATAATTATAGTTAGAGATTCCATGGAATCTTTAGAGAAGGAAAATTCCTAGGGTTTCCATATCCAAATTCTAAGACTCATGGTGTTACTTTTCGAAACATCAGCTCTAGGGTTTGAATTTCAAATCCAATTCTAACTTTACTAGGGTTTTCCATTTCATCCTAAGCCCCAGGGACCAAGGGTTAGGTTTTCTCATTTTGACAAGGGTTCCCAAATACAAACTAAGGATTACTAAAACTTGGATGCCAACAACTTTCAACAATACGAAAGCTACAAAGCCCAGAAGCTAGGGAATAATTAGATTGGGATTATATTTTTTACTAGGGTTCTCTTAATTCAATAACTATCTAGTGTTTATAAACCTATATATTCAAAAATGTTTTAAAAACCCTAGACTTAAAACATATAGGAAAACTTATAAATGAACATTTTATACTATACGTACCTTATAACAAACTTACCTTGTTCTTTCTTGCAAGTGAAAATTTCCTAAGGATGAAGTTGTGCCTTCTTTAGTGTTGCCTTTAAGAGGAACTTCAATGATGCCAAGTCAAGATGCTCATTGTTAATTTATTGAATTCTACTTCTTCAAGGTGTGTTGCTATAGATATTCAACTAAAATTCCATTAAAGATTGCAAATTGGTTCTTCTTTCACCGTGCCATTACTAATTCGTTTTTCAAATACTAACACTTCTTGTGACACCCCCTCCCACATTTACCGACTTTTATAATCTCTTTGGGGTAAACATACGTTGATTGTCACTATAATAGAACATGACCTCCAAGTTCCAATTATGGAAGTGGGGCCTACACACCAACAACTAACTGACATCCCTTAGAGACTACATATCACTCAGGAGCATAGCAACCAACCCAGGTGATCAATCCCTAAGTTTGAACTCTTTTTTCACTAGGTTTACACCCCAACCGTACCCTTAACACATTGTGCGTGTGGTTATGAGGCTCCAACCACACCCATAATCTTGCCTATGTGTGATTATATCCCATAATTCCTTGTCTTGTGCATGCGGTCACGAGATCTATGCCACTTATTCAAGCAAGCCTCCAAAGCACTACCCAAACATGCTTGTGAGTTTTCATAAACATAAATAAGGTGATGACAAGGCTAACCATTCAAAACTTGAACACTATCTTGACCAATACATGCCTATTTCGAGATAGACATTTCGTCAAACATATGATAAACATATAAGCTACAGGTCATGAATGCAAATCCGATCATAAACTTCTGAACTTCATCTAAGAATCACCAAGAAGGCTCAATACCCTCTCTAGCTAGCTGAAACAACACTTGTTAGCCCATGCATTCATCAACCATTTAATGGATTATCAAATCATGAAAGATATCCATAGCTAGAGCACACCATATAACCAACGATATAACCAACATATAACCAAAATAGCAACCATGACAAATTAATCATAAAATTAACATAATAAAAAGTACATGTGTTCATTTATTACATTATAATATTAGCTCATATTAAGTTATACAAAAGCCAACAAAGTCAGGGACTTCCACCTACCACCCGACCATAGATTGGGCTGACCCAAATCTTTCTTTCAACCAATCAACCTACTGCCATTTTCCAAGCATGAATGTGGGATCTCATGGGATAAACCAAGACATAATCAAACCGAGAATCTAGAGTTTAAACCACATCCACCCTCAAGCTACCGTGATCTCACCTAAATTGGTCTTGATATCACAAAACCAAAACAAGCTTGGATGCCTCAGAATTATTTCACCATACCTTGAGTAATTTTATTGTCTCCACCCACCTGTCGAGTGCTACCTAGATAAAACCATCTCCAACCCCAACCTTTGGGATTTTCTTGAGACCACCTCACCCAATTCCAAAACTATCTAGCAATCCAAAGCTCAACCAAGAATGAACCCCATCACATCATGGTTATCCAGGAAATGGCAAGGCAATGCAGAAACCATTATCAAACGAGGTAAAACCCATTCAAATGAAAGAAAATGAACCAAATAAACAAATGCATGTACCACTCATTCACATCCCATCAAGGAAATCACTCATGCAACCTATTACCTGCAAGATCTTCCCGCTGAATTTGTTGATCCACCCTTCTCCCTACTTTCATTCACATTACTTTGCTTGCCATTTTCCTTCCTTTGCTTGCTTTCTTGCCTTTCTCCCAATCTAAGTGAATGCTAAAGTGCTCCCAGAATTTTCTAAGTGTGATAGAGTGTATGAGACTGTAAGGAGAGAACCAAGTCTGATATGACAAAAGCTAAGCCAAAAGTTGAACCAAAAGCTGTGAATTGTTTCTATGATTCCTTTTTATCATTGATGTCCCCTTTTTTCTTCATTTTCCTGTAATTTTCCTTGCATGAAAATTTGTTTCTTTGCACCTTCCTTTTCTCCTATTTTCCTTTATTTTCATAATTAAATTCCAATTATTGCCTCTTTGCCTTTGCCAATAATAAACCACAAATGTTGTCCAGTACAATGTTTTCCCAACATTCAGCTTGGAATATGTGTCCCATGACCTTGGTCTTACTATTTTTTCCTTTAATATCCTTTATTACATGAAACTTTAACCCGAGGTTGTTACACACCCCTCCCCCTTAGGGGAACACTGTCCTTGGTGTTCTATGAAACTTATGACCAGAAAACCACTGAAAACAAAACATACTGCATATGGAGCTTTATAACATAGCTCGATGTAGTATTTACAATGACATCCTGCTAAAAAACAAAACAAACATACTGCTTATTGGAGCTTTATAACATAACTCAGTGCAATATTTACAACCATACATATATACATATACAAAAAATCATTTTCTTGAACCAACAAATAATGAAGGATAAAAAGCCTGCATCTGATTAACCATCTCCCATGTAGCTTCATCAGGCCCAAAATGCTTCTACTGTTAACCTACTCTATCGCTCAGTTACAGAGCATAAGTTGTTTATGCTGTAGGATGCACTGTAGCTATGGATGGAACTCTCCCTCTAGTTCCACCTACAATACAAACCAATCAATCACATAATAAAAAAATCATGCACATAACTTTTAAGCAATGAAACATGGAAACACATGGACTTTCACAGTTGGTGGCATTTCAAGTTTGTAGGCCATTTGTCCAATCCTCTCAAGGATCTCAAAAGGACCACAATACCAAGGCTTAAGCTTGACACATGATCCAATCTTCAAGGAGCTCTTCTTGGGCTCGATGTGCAAGTACACATGTTCCCCAACTTGAAAATATTTGAATGATTTGTGTTAATTTGCATAACTCTACTCATTATCACGTGTTTCCTTCAAATTCATTTTGATAACATGTATCTCCTACTCCATGTCAGTCAACATATCTGGTCCAATCAACACCTTGTTCACTGGATCACTCCAACTGATAGGAGTATTAGAACTCCATCCATAAAGAGCCTTAAATGGACTCATCTTCAAGGATTCCTGATACTTATTATTATATGCAAACTCCACCAATGGAAGATACTCTTCCCATTTCCTCTGCTGATGTATGACATACATCCTCAACATGTCCTCAAGAATCCTATTGACCCTCTCTGTTTTTCCATCTATTTGCGGATGATAATCCATACTGAAAGCTAAATTTTTCCCCAAGTCCGCAAACAACTCCTTCCAAAACTTGGAAGTGAACTTGGCATCTCTGTCTGGTATGATCTTCTTAGGAACACCATGCAACCTCAATATCTCCCTGATGAATATATGAACTACCTCACTAGATGAATTAGTAGGCTTTATTGCAATGAAGTGAGCTACATTTCTTAACCTATCAACCACAACCATGAGGGAATCATGTTGCTTCAATGTCCTCGGAAAACGTGTGATAAAGTCCATGGAAACGACCTCCCATTTCCATTTTGGAATCAAAATAGATTGTAACAAACTAGTTGGATACTTACACTCATCTTTCACATGTTGACGGTCCAAACATCTTGCAACAAACTCAACCACTTCTTTCTTCAAATTCGGCCGATGATATAACTTCTTGATTGTTTTAAAAGTCTTATGATATCCTGGGTGACCTGAATATGGATTGACATGAAACTCCCTCAAGATAATCTTATTGAGCTAACTACTATTTGACACATAAATCATGTCCCTGAATATGACCAAGTCATATGTCGTGAGGTGATACTCCCCATCTCTATCACCTTCACCCTACTATTACAACCTCTGCTTCAGCTGCTAGTACCTCTCATCATGTTGCCCTGCATGCAAGATCTGCTCTTGTAAAATTGTCCCATAAGAGCTCATAGCTGAAATATGATTCACATGCACTCTCCTACTAAGAACATCTCCAACTCGATTCTCCTTGCCCTTTACGTACCGATCTCGAAATCAAACTCAGTAAGAGTAGGCAACCATCTCGCTTGTCTGGCATTCAAAAGGTTGGTCAAACAAGTACCTCATTCCATTATGGTCACTCATCAGAATAAACCTCCTGCCAAGTACATAATGCCTCTACATCTTCAAGGCATGAATGATAGCTGCCAACTCAAGATCATGAGTCACATAGTTTTTCTCGTGCTCATTCAACTTCCTTGACTCATAGCATACCACCTATCCTTCCTACAATAGGACTCCACCAAGTCCTTTCTTGCAAGCATATGTATAGACTACAAACTCCTTATTAGGATATGTAATCTTCAAAACTAGAGCATTTGTAAGCAAATGCTTCAACTTCTTAAAGATAGCTACACACTCCTCAGTCCATTCATTTTTTTTTCCTTTTCTCTACAAAGATGTAATAGGATAGACAATCCTTGAGAATTTCTTGATGAACCTCCTATAATAACTTGCTAGTCCCATGAATGATTTGACCTCATCCACATTACTAGGAGTTGGCCACTCCATGATAGCTTTAATATTTTCTAGTTCTAGTGCTCTCCCTTCCTTGGAAACAATATGTCCCAAGTAAGGAATATGAGACTGAAAGAAATTGCACTGGCTAAGCTTGGCATACAACTTATGCTCTCTCAACAATCACAACACTGATGCTAGGTGTTATGCATGCTCCTCATCATTCTTGGAGTATATCAATATATCATCAATGAATACTATCAGAAACTTGTCGAGATAAGGATGCAACACACAGTTCATGAAACACATAAAGGTGATTGGAGCATTAGTAAGACCAAACGAAACCACCACAAACTCATAATGCCCATACCTCTATTGAATGTGTTCTTATAGATATCTTCTTCTTTGATGTGCAACTGATGATATCCTGATCTCATATCAATATTTGAGAACACTGTTGATCCCTTCAAGTGATCAAACAAGTCAATGATCTGTGACAATGGCTAACTATTCTTGATATTCACCTTGTTCAACTACCTATAATCAATGCACAATCTGAGAGTAACATCCTTCTTCTTTACAAACAACATTGGTGCACCCCAAGGTGACACACTTGGCCCTATATCCTTTATCAAAAATTTCCTTCAGCTACAAATTCAATTCCACGAACTCTGGAGTGCTCATCTTGTAAGGTGCCTTTGATGTTAGTGCTACTCCCGTCATCAACTCAATATAAAATTCCACTTCCCTACGAGGAGGAAACTCTGAAATATATACTAGAAACACATCCTAAAACTGCTACAAAATAAGATACTTCTTCAAGACTTCCTCATACTCAACATCCTTTCCTTTGTCACTGGAAATATGCACTGCAAACAATACAAATCCTTTCCTACAACTATGCTTAGCTTGCATGGTTGTAACCATTCTCACTGATGTAGGCTTCTTCTTTCCCTACAATATTCTCTTCTCTTCACCATCAAATAGGCACTCAATAACCTTCTCATAGCATTCTACATTGGTCCTATTAGTAAACAACCAATCTATTCCCAAAAGCATACTATATGATCCCAAAGGAAGCACATTTAGATGTAATGATGTAGGCCTACCATTCAACTCAAATGCAAAAGCTCTCACCCAATGATGAACTTTTTTCTTGATCCCTGTAGCCAACTGCACCAACCAAGACTTTGCAATCACTTATTTATTTAAGCCACACTGATCCATCAGGTTAGGACTAACATAACTATAATTAGATCTAGGATCAACCAAAATGGAAATAACTCGATCACAAAGTTTACCTTCCATCTCAATAATGGATGTCTGATGATCTCCCTGCTTGTTATCAAGTGTTGCATAGATCCAAGGAATGCTCTGACCGACATCCCCAATTGTATGTGTCTCTTTAGCATTGTAGATCCGTGGCCTGCCACCCTTATACAATGGACAATCCTTCTTGCAATGATCTTTTCCACAAATCCAACACTGCAATGGTTCTTTGCCACTACTTTTATTATGTCGCTCTCTAGGTTTAGGTCCACATCCCTTCTCAACTGCATTAAACTTCTTGTAAGGAGACACATTTTCTTTCTCACTTTCATCGTGCATCTTCTTGGATTCTAAGGCCATTTTCCTTTAGTATTCTCATTCCCTTTCCAATCACGCTTAGGCTTAGAATTGCTCTTCTATTTCTCATAACAATGCTTCAATTTCCCGATAACTTCCTCCAATGACCAAGGCTCATCATACTCAATTTGATCCTTGAATGACAATGACAGTTCATTGATGAACCTTTGGACCTTTGTCTTCTCATCCTTGAGATAAGGCACATACCTCAACAACTCCAGAAATTTGGTTATGTACTCTTCGTCCGTCATGGAACCCATCTTCAACTCATAGAATTCCTTGGCCTTTCTATCATAATATCTCTCAGACAAGTAGTTCTTCTTGAAAAGTCTTTTAAACTCAGGCCAACTCAACTCTTCTACTTTGATGGCTTTGACAAGCTTCACATATTCCCACCATATGTTTTCTTTTCTCTTGAGCCTGAAGATCATTATCTTGGCTTTCATATTCTCTGAATAATCATGCAATATGAATAACTTCTTCATCCCAAGCAACCATGCTTCTGCATCTTCTGATTTGTTCCTTTCCATCAAAAGTAGGAGGCTTGGCTTTCTTGAACTCCTCTGGAAAATACTGCTTCTCACTCCTCCTATAAGGATGATGGCAGTGATGATGATGATGTCTATCTAAATGAGAACTAGAATAGAACCCATAAGCACTACCTCTCCTATTAGGTGTATCCAACCATCTTCCACCTCTGACTGTATCATCTTTGTCCAAATTGTCTCATTTGTCTTTTCCTCCTACCCATGACTAATGCCTCATTTGTCTTTTCCTCCTGTCCACGACTAATCCTTAGCTATCCCTGTCTCTGCAAATATGATAGGCTCTGAAGGATCACTGCATTAACCTCAACTTGCTTTTCTTGAGCTCTGGAAAGCCTTTCCTATGTCTCAATCAACTTGTTATTATCTGCCTTGCAACTACTAATTTTTGCCTTCAAACTTCTCAATGTATCTACTATATCAGGAGTATACTCATCTCCTTGCCGCTCAACTAATTTGTAAGGAGAGTCACGTGAACTGTAATCCACCATTATGCTTGTCATCTATGATCTTCTTCTTCCTGCAAACATACCATGTTAGATAAATCTCATCTGCACAAATGAGTCCAGATTAGAACAGCTTGAGTGGGCCTAATGGTTAAGAGCATGTGTTTCCTCCTAAGAGGTCACAGGTTCAAAACCAGAGGGGGGTAGAGTATGTATGCCTTCGTAGACTTAGCAGTCAAATCGCTGCGCGGAGGTGGGTCCCTTGTCCACAAACAAGGGGGTCTCATACACCAATTTGGTGTCTGGCTTGGCTGTGACCTTAAAAATGATATTATAATATAATATATTATATTCGTATATATATCTTGTCTCATATATTTATAATGTATATTAATATTATAATATATATTATATATATATAATATTATATGATTCTATTCTATAATTATATATATAGAATGACATCAACATATATCAACACCTCAACATCATATCCGATGACACAAAACTGCAATAATAACCACACACATGATAACTGTAAACATCCCAATGCATGCATATTAGGCACATACACAATAGACATGCATGCATAACTATATACATTTAGCCCATCCAATCCGTTTTTCTGAACCTAGAAGCTTTGTTACCACCTTGTGGTATTAGATATCACCCCGTGGTATCAGATATCACCCAAAGAGAACAAAACCCACTCTGATACCACCTTGTGACGTCCCCTCCCACATTTACCTACTTTTACAAGCTCTTCGGGTAAATATGAGCTAAGTATCACTATGATATGACCTGACCTCCAAGTTCTAATTATGGAAGTGGAGCCAATAAACTGACAACAAACTGACATCCCTTAGAGACTACAAATCACTCAGGGGCCTAGAAACCACCCCAGGTGATCAATCCCTAAGCTAAAATGCTTTTTCTTTAGGTTTACACCCCAACCGCACCCTTATACACTGTGCATGTGGTTATGAGGCTCCAATTGCACCCATAAGCCTGCCTGCATGCGGTTATAGCCCAAAATTCCTTGTCTTGTGCATGCGGTCGTGAGATCTATGCCCATTTTCAGGCAAGCCTCTAGACCACTACCCATAATTGCTTGTGAGTTTCTAGAAACATAACTAAGGTGATGACAAGGCTAACCATTCAAAATTTGAACAAGATCTTGACCAATACATGCTTGCTGCAAGATAGACATTTCATTAAACATATGATAAACATATAAGCTACAGGTCATGAATGTATATCTAATCATAAACTTCTGAACTTCATCTAATAATCACCAAGAATGGTCAATTCCTTCTCTAGCTAGCTACAACAACACTTGTTAGCCCATGCATTTATCAACCATTCAATGACTTATCAAATCATGAAAGAGATCCATAGCTAGAGCACATCATATAACTAGGTATATAACCATGATAAATCAACCATAAAATCAACATAATAACAAGTACATGTGCTCGTTGATTACATTAGAATAATAGCTCATATTAACTTATACAAAATCTAACCAAGTCTGGGACTTCCACATACCACCCGACCATAGATTGGGCTAAACTAAATATTTCTTTCAACTAATCACCCTTGTGCCATATTCCAAGCATGAATGTGGGATCTCATGGGATAAAATAAGACATAACCAAACATGGAATCCAAAGGTTAAACCACCTCCACCCTCAAGGTACTGTGATCTCACCTAAACTGGTCCCAAGATCACAAAACCAAAACAAGCTTAGATGCTTCATAATTCCTTCACCATACATTGAGGAATTTTATTGTCTCCACCCACTTGTCGAGGGATTCTTGGAGAAAACCATCTCCACCCCCATACCTTGGGATTTTCCTGAGCCCACCTCATCTTGTTCCAAAACCTTTCAGAAATAAAAATATCAACCAAGAATGAACCCCATCACGCCATCACTGTATAGGAAATTGCAAAGCAAGGATCAAACCATTGTCAAATAGGGAAAAACCCATGTCAATGACAACAAATGAACCAAATAAACAAATGCATGTACCATGCATTCACATCTTAGCAAGGAAATCATTCATGTAACCCGTTACCTACAAGATCTTCCAGCTGACGTTGTTGATCCACCATTCTCCCTACTTTCCTTCATTTTCCTTTGCCTGTCCTTTTCCTTCCTTTGCTTGCTTGATTGACTTTCTCCCAATCCAAGTGAATGCTAAAGTGCTCCAAGAATTCTCTAAGTGTGCTAGAGTGTACGAGAGTGTAAGAAGAGAACCAAGTCCGAACTGACAAAAGCTATGCCAAAAGTTGTGAATTGTTTCTTTGATGCCTTTTTATCATTGATGTCCCCTTTTTATGCATTTTCCTCTAATTTCCCTTGCATGAAAATTTGTGTCCTTTCACCTTCCTTTTCTCCTATTTTCCTTAATTTTCATAATTAAATGCTAATTATTGCCTCTTTGCCTTTGCCAATTTCCATAACTAATAATAAACCACAAGTGATGCCCATTACAATGTTTTCACAACATTCAACTTAGAATATGTGTCCCATGATCTTGGTCTTATTATTATTTCCTTTAATATCGTTTATTACATGAAACTTTAACCCAAGGTTGTTACACTTCTTACTTGATTGAAGTAAGCTTCCATGTCATTGATAGATCTCAGTCTTTTTATATACATATGATCATATTCTCATATAGGAGTCTCAACTTCTTCTATTCCCTTTTATTTTGTGTTGACTATGGATTTAGAATAAGCCTTTTAAAATAGATTTACACAACCTCTATATAGATAAGTCTTGGTTCTTTTCTTTGTTGAATACTAGGACTAACTCTTAGTCCAGAAAGAATGTATTGGAATTGTAATTCGGTCACATTAAGATTGAACAGAACCTTGAACTTTTCAGATATCCGAGATGACTTTTCGGATCTCTCTAATCATTATGCACAAAACTTCTCTTTTTGTTACAAGGAACTCGGCCTTGGGTAGGCTTGTAGCCTAACTCCTGGGATATTTAAAAAAATGCTTCTTAGTTTCTTTGAGTACTACGACCTTCAAGTTATGGTCTGCGACCTAATCATAGAGATATTAATTTGTAAATATGTCCAAAAATATGCTCTTTCAGATTGATTTTCCTTCTAGGTATCTCAACCTTCAAGGGTAGGCTTGAAACTCTTTTCCTTTAACACATAAGTGATCTTCTAGCCGCCTTGTTTCACTAACCTTATCTCTGATACCATGTTGAGGAATCCTTAGGGCAACTTATTAGGGTGATTTCTCTTAACTTGGTAGTTGCTTGTGACCTTCTTTTACTTGATTGATTAGATTCTTCTTCTTCTTGTTATTATTATGTTCTTTATCATCAAACAACTACCAAAAACATGAAGAAAATCAAAGACAAATGAACACAAGATGTAGGCACTCAACCAGGGCAAAACCCCTCTCCTATGGGAAAACCCAACAAAATTCTCTTCTTCTTTCAGGAATCAATTCAAATGAGACAACCAAGACTTCTAGACCAATACCAAACCTACCTCCATCCACCAAGTAAACTTCCTAGATACGATTCTTCAAGGTCAACTTCAATCAAGTGAACAAGGGTCTCTACTCTTTCCCTTAATTATGAAATTCTTGATTTGTACCTTTGGTCCTACACCTTTGCTTGTATAGTTCATGAATATTTGCACAAGTGGATTGTTGCAGGAAGAATTTCAGTATTCCTTCTTCTTTGTTTGGACTCTCCAACTACTAATCAAAATATCTTCCTTCTTTTCCTTTTCGCACTTCTTTCTACCTTAGAATGACAAAATCAAATGTTTGAGATACATGCCACAATAGGTCAAAGTTCTAGCCTATATATAGTCTTCGTGTTGGACAAATTCCTTCAATGAGGCCAACATGTCAATGGGAGAGGCTGATTTGCAGGAGATGGAGCCGACTTGGCGGAGGAGACTATTTTCACACAAAAAAAAAATAATTTCTTCTTTGACATAAGGAGCCCATGAAGGGTCTTTTACATGATGACTATGCTTATGACTCATGATACAAACCCTAGAAGCACACAATGGGTGCTTTGACCTAGAAATAAAATAAATCAAGCATGAAACCTATGCATATAAAATAATTTTTCTTTTCTTTCTTTTGACAAATACATTACTTCATGACTCAAATACAATTATGAAGAGAGATACTAGTTACATTTCTCAACACAAACCTCACCATAACATAAAATGTAACATGACTTAACTTCCCTATAAACATTTTTATTGATTTTCTTGTAAACACTTATGTTGACTTCCCCTATAAACATTTCTATCGATTTATGTGTAAACATTTATATTGACTTCTTTGTAAACATGATTATATATATACGTGTGTGTGTGTTTTAACATATTAAGAGTTGCCAAACATTTTACATCCTAATATAAATTATATTATGAAAGTGATTTGTACTAAAACCTTTGTAAAGTTGTAAAATATTCTTAAATATTCCAGCATGAAGTAGGTGGCCTCATGAGGCTACCTAGATAGGGGTGTAGGGGTGGACTGTAAGATTGTGTGTGCACAATTTGCAGTTGGTATCCAAAACACTAGTAATGTATTAAAGTCTCCCAACATTCACCCATATTTATCCTTACAAATAGGAGCCCATATTTACCCTTGTATTAGCAAGTATATGGATTTTCTATGCGAAGTGTTTTGTTGAGAAGCTTCCACAATGCCCCTTGAGATGTCTATTTACACTTCAACTCTAGAGAGAGAGGCTTCTCAAGGTGGGCAAGAGGATGTAAACATCAAGCCTATTCTTGTTTTTCATTAGTCAATATATTATATTCACACAATAAATATTATATTATATTATTAATTATTATATTCTGCAATAATATTTATACCCATTGAGATGTCTATTTCACTTCAACTCTAGAGAGAGAGGCTTCACAAGGTGGGCAAGAGGATGTAAACATCAAGCCTATTCTCGTTTTTCATTAGTCAATATATTATATCCACACAATAAATATTATATTATATTATATTATATTACTTGTAATAAATATTTATAATAACTTTATCTCATTGTGACATTTAGATAAATGCATAATCAACGTATGATACCTATATTTTCATTGACGGGGAAGTGAAGTTAAGACTTTTAACATTATAACCTTCACAAGGTAGTCAGCGTGAGACACTTAACTTTCTGCAAAACAATTATTAAATAAAAGCATAATAACTTATCCACGTAGTTTTGTGTACACCTATATATTTATGACATTTTTTTTTTATCTTCCTAGATTTTTGGGCATACAAAACAAAATATATATATATCACATCATATGACTTTAAACCTTTTGCGCGTGATTATTTAATATATTTATAATATAATAAAATTATAAATAATTATAAATATAAATATTTATATATAGTTAATCTAAATAGGTTAATTAAAGTTATTTATTACTAATCACTGGGCTATCATTAAAACATTTAAGACATCAAAGGAAACTAAGTTTTATCGGCTCTCAGTAGGTGGGTTACAAAGTCAATTAGTATATAATGAATATTTTTTTCTAGAACAGTAGGGGATGGGGAGTGAGAAAAAAAAAAAAAAATAGAAATTAGAAGTTTAATTATATCTAAAATAACCCTTCATTCACCTTTTTTAAGAGACAAAAATGGGGAAGCAAGAGGCTTTTGCTAAGTGCAAAAAATAAAGTAATGCAGTAGTTATTAGTTCTAGAGGGGTGTGTACTTTGTGGGCTTTTTCACTTTTTAAGCTATTTAGTGAAGAAAAGTCTTTCCATTGGATCATCACTTGCTTGGTCTATCTTCAAACAAGATATGTAACATTCTAAATGTTAACACGCCTAACAGTCACAATGAGAATGCTATTCAGTGAAGAAAAGTCTTCCCATTGGATCATCACTTGCTTGGTCTATCTTCCTTCAAACAAGATATGTAACATTCTAAATGTTAACATGCTTAACACTTACAATGAGAAGGTTAAGTGTTGGGAGTCAATGATGCATCAAAAGGATTGTCTTCTCAGCTCCAACTGCATTTTGGGAGGTGATTTTAATGTTACAATCTATTAGTGGGAAAATAAGGGAGGTAATACTATGAAGATCCCTTCTAGGAAAAAATGGAAGATTTGATAGCCTATTTGAATCTTATTGATATTAGTTCAAAGATCTCAAAATTTACGTGGAGCAATAAAAGGGTTGGCCTTGGGTATATCTCAACAAGGTTGGACATATTTTGGGTCAATAGTTCCCTTTTGGGTCAATGTATTTCTCCTTCGGTGTTCCACTTGGCATGGAGCAGCTCAGATACCAACCTATCAAGCTTCAGATTGAGTCAAAGGAAGATCTTTGCCCCTTACCCTTTTGATTCAATCCCCTTTGGCTGAAGGAGGAATATTTTTGGGATGTGGTCTCTTGTGCTTTGTCAAAGTGGGTCATTGGATCACCCATCTATATTTGGGAGTCAAAAATCAAAGGTTTGAAAGAAGAGCTTAGGAGGTGAATAAGAGATAAACAAAAATCCAAAAAAGGTAAAGTAGATTAGACAAAGGTCACTCTAAAGGGGATCACATGGTGATAGAAGATATATTATTACAGGAAAAGCAAACTTTTGCTAACATGCACAAAAAAAACAAGGAGGAGGAAGATATTTGGAGATTAAAATCGAGGAGTCGATAACTCAAGTCAAGGGACAAAAACACTATATTCTTTCTTAAGTAGGCAAAAATGAGGGAGCGGCTGAAAAAAGTCAATATTATTGAAGTCAATGGAGAACTTATTTAAGATAAGGACAAAATAAAGGAGGTTTCTTTTATCATTTTGAGGCCCTGTATAAGGAACAAGGAAGAGTCTCAAAGCTAGCCACAAAAATAATTTATTTCCCATATTCCTGAGCTAGTCACAGAAGAAAAAAAACAATAGGATAGGGAGTCCCATCTTAGAAGAATAAATTAAAATGGCAGCCTAGTCCTTTAAGCCAGATAAAGCTCCAGGTCCGAATGGTTTTTCAGGGCATTTTTATAAAAAATGTTGGAGTATAATTAAGTTCAATTTGTGCAGAATGATGCATTTTGTTTAGAAAACAGAGAGGATGGTTGGCAACCTCAACTCCTCCTTCCTGGCCTTAGTTCCCAAAGATGTAATTCCTTCTTCCTTTTCTAGATTCAAACCAATTTATTTTTGTAATTTCTCTTAGAAAATCATTGCTCAAAGCATTAAGCCTTCCTTCCTCATTTGATATATGAAAATCAAGGTGGTTTTGTTAGTAAGAGGAAAATAATGGATAACATTGTTTTAGTCCAAGAGGCAATCCATTCCAGTAAGAGTAAGAGAGACAAAGGGACAAAGGTATGGTTATAAATTGGATATGGCTAATGATTTTGACAGGGTTAGGCACCCTTTCCTTTTTTCCATTCTTAAAAAAATGGGTATTTCCCCGAATTTGATTAGATGGGTGGCAGTTTGTATCAAAGGCCCTTTTGTAATTTCTCTTAGAAAATTATATCTAAAATCATTGCTCAAAGCATTAAGCCTTCCTTCCTCATTTGATATATGAAAATCAAGGTGGTTTTGTTAGTAAGAGGAAAATAATGGATAACGTTGTTTTAGTCCAAGAGGCAATACATTCCAGTAAGAGTAAGAGAGACAAAGGGACAAAGGTATGGTTATAAATTGGATATGGCTAATGATTTTGACATGGTTAGGCACCCTTTCCTTTTTTCCATTCTTAAAAAAATGGGTATTTCCCCGAATTTGATTAGATGGGTGGCAGTTTGTATCAAGTTAAGACGAGCTTAGGAGGTGAATAAGAGAAACAAAAATCCAAAAAAGGTAAAGTAGATCAGCTAAAGGTCACTCTAAAGGGGATCACATGGTGATAGAAGATATACTATTATAGGAAAAGCAAACTTTTGCTAACATGCACAAAAAAAACAAGGAGGAGGAAGATATTTGGAGATTAAAATCAAGGAGTCGATGGCTCAAGTCAAGGGACAAAAACACTATATTCTTTCATAAGTAGGAAAAAATGAGGGAGTGGCTGAAAAAAGTCAATATTATTGAAGTCAATGGAGAACTTATTTAAGATAAGGACAAAATAAAGGAGTTTGTCTTTTATCATTTTGAGGCCCTGTGTAAGGAACAAGGAAGAGTCTTAAAGCTAGCCACAAAAATAATTTCTTTCCCATATTCCTGAGCTAGTCACAGAAGAAAAAAAAAACAATAGGATAAGGAGTCCCATCTTAGAAGAATAAATTAAAATGGCAGCGTAGTCCTTTAAGCCAAATAAAGCTCTAGGTCCGGATGGTTTTTCAGGGCATTTTTATAAAAAATGTTAGAGTATAATTAAGTTCAATTTGTACAGAATGATGCATTTTGTTTAGAAAACAGGGAGGATGGTTGGCAACCTCAACTCCTCCTTCTTGGACTTAGTTCCCAAAGATGTAATTCCTTCTTCCTTTTCTAGATTCAGACCAATTTATTTTTGTAATTTCTCTTAGAAAATTATATCTAAAATAATTGCTCAAAGCATTAAGCCTTCCTTCCTCATTTGATATATGAAAATCAAGGTGGTTTTGTTAGTAAGAGGAAAATAATGGATAACATTGTTTTAGTCCAAGAGGCAATCCATTCCAGTAAGAGTAAGAGAGACAAAGGGACAAAGGTATGGTTATAAATAGGATATGGCTAATGATTTTGATAGGGTTAGGCACCCTTTCCTTTTTTCTATTCTTAAAGAAATGGGTTTTTCCCCGAATCTGATTAGATGGGTGGCAGTTTGTATCAAAGGCCCTTAGATCTTATCGTTAATAAATGGTTTCTTGATTGCTTTTTCAAAGCCTCTCGGGGACTTAGGCGGGGATGTCCCCTCTCTCCAATTTTACGTATTATTATGACATAATCATTAAGCAAAAAAATAGATTATAAAAGACACATGAATTCATTGCTAGGAATTAGATATGTTGAAGGCATAAAATGTATTAATCGCACTCAATTTGTTGATGATACCATCCTCCTTGGGGGAGCTTCATCTATTATCGCCTCAAGGTTCAAATATGCGTTGGAAAATTTGTATCAATGTTAGGAGGAATGATAAATGATAATAAAAGGAATACATACTCGTGGAATATCAATAAAGCTCTTCACAATAAATTCTTAAGAATTTTGGGTATCTTTGGAAAGGAAAATTGGACCCACTTTAGATATTTGGGAATGCCAATTTGTTTGAAGCCTTCCCCTCATCCATAGTGGAATCATGTTGTGGACGAATTTAAAATCAAGTTTGAGCAATGGGGAGCGCAGTGGCTCAACCCTAATTAGAGGCTAATTCTATTCAAATATGTGTATTTTTCTCTGCTTCTTTTTCAAAAATTTCCCTTCTTGCCCCTATGTGAGTGAGTTTGAAAATGGTTCAAGAAATCATAAAATTCCTTTCGTGAGAAGGCAAAACAAACACAAAAAATTTCATCTCATTAGTTGGAGAACAATTCGACTTCCAAAAGCATTGGGTGGGTTCAGAATTAAAGATTAAGTTATAATGAACGTTGCATTAAGGGCAAAAATTGGTATGTCGTTTGGTTACATGGGCCAATGATTGGTGGAAGCAAGTTATCCATAGAAGATATGTATGCGGTGAAAGGGAATTTTACATATTTTTGTAACAACCCTGGTGAAAATTCCATGTAATAAAAGTTAATAAAAACATAATAAGATCACAGGTGAGGGACACATATTCCAAGCTGAATGTTGGGCAAAGATATCCTAGTCGGCATCACTGGATGTGTGTTTTGGCTAAGGAAAATTGGCAAAGGTAAAGGCATTAAAAGGCAAAAAGGAAATTTTCACATTTATTTATGAAAATAAAGGAAATTAGGAGAAAAGTAAGGTGAAAGGTCACAAGTTGCATGCGAGGAGGAAAATGAAGGAAAATAATGGAAAATGAAGAAAATAGAGGCCTCATTGATAAAAAGGCTTCTAAGGATCAGTTGGCAAGCTCTTAGTAAGTGGAAACTCTTGGCTCAAGCTTAGTTAGTGTTAAGCTCTTGATCGGTTCAGTTTTGGAGCTCTCTTATTATTCTCTCTCTCTCACTCTTGGTCACTTAGAGTTTTCTTGGAGCACTCTAGCTTTGGATCAAGGAAGGAAAAGCAAAAAAAAAGGGAAAGGAAGGAAAGCAAGGATCAAGGAAGAAGAGAAGGATCAAGAAGCTTCAATAGGAATACTTTCAGGTAACCTTTTTCATGTGTGATTTCCTACCTGGTTTGGACATGCATGGCTTTGCATGTTGGTGTATGGTTCTCTTACTGTCGGTGGCATGATTTTTCCAGGTTATGATAGTGGTTTTCATCCTAGCCTTTCCTGTTTTTGGATGCCATGGTGTTGGGATGTTCATCTTGGCTTTGAGCTTTGGTTTTTCGGATGGATTTCAGAATCTAGGGCAGAGGTGGTCTCAAGTTTCATTCCCAAAGGCCTAGGAATCCCTTGACCAATTTTAGTGGGGTACACAGTAAAGCCTGAGGGAGAAGTCTCAGTTTAGGGCTTAGTGATCCAAGTTTAGATTGTGGTAAAGCCTGAGAGACTGATCTTGGTTTAGGGTTTAGTGATCGGGGGTTGGATTGTGGTAAAGCTTGAGAGACAAGGAGATGGAAAAATCCTCAAGGATAGTGATGGATTTTGGATGGAATTCCAAGTTCGGTTTAGTTGTGATCAGAGCACCGATTTTGGTGTGATCACGGTTTGGTGATGGTGGAGGTGGTTTAACCTCTGTATTCCCTTAATTGTTCTTGGATTGGTTTTTCTATGAGATCCCACATTCATGCTTGGAATATGGAATGGGGGTGACAAGTTGAGAGAGAGATTTGGTTCAGCAATGTCTATAGTCGGGTGGTACGTGGAGGTCCCGAACTTGTTCAGATTTGCCTATGATTAATAAAAGCTAAGTTCTCTTAATTTTGCACTGATTTATATGTGGATTTAGTGGTTGTCATATCTGTGATATTTATATGGTTTTATGTTGGTCATAAGCATGGTTAAATGATTGGTTCATGTCATGGTTATTTCATGTATTTACTTGTATTTGTTAAATGGATGGATGAAAGACCTAATTGATGATATAATAGTTCAATGGAGAAAGAGGTGATCATTCTGGTTATGTTTCATAAGTTCTTTCAGTCATTTATGTTCTGTCTTGTATCCTAGACCTGTAGGTTGCATTGATGCCAAGTGTTTGACAGAATGTTAGTCCTGGTTGGGGATGATCAGGCCTAGTCCTTAGGTTGATTTTTGATTTCTTAGGATTGTTATCATGTCTTTGATGGATTTTGAAGGTTGTCACAATTTCTGGGCAGAGGTTGGGATTCTGGACTAGAAAGTGGCTCAAATCTCGGGGTCATTGGCACATGTATGCTTAGAAAATTCCACAGTCGCTGGCACATAGGCCTATGAGAGCGACTTTGGGTTTCTGGTCATTGTCTTTCCTATAACATGAGAGCTACTTTGATTTAAAAGGCTTAAAAAATCAGTGGGACCCAAGGGTAGGATGTCTGAGTGGCTGACATGTCTCTTGGGGGTTGTTGCTGATGTCGATGGGTTTTTTTGATGTGTTTTGTCGATTCCATTTCCTTAAGGTTACCAAGGAGATTGAATCCCTTACAGTGACCTCTCTCATCACATGTTTGACCCGGCTGGTTGGTTGCTTGGGTGGACCTGGGAGGAGGGGATGTTACACTTTCACGTTCCTCAAAGCAAAGGGGGATCCCAAATTTGGAGATTGTTGGTAGCATTGATTCCCCTTATTAAATCCAATTTGACATGGATTCTAGGAATGAATAGAGAATTAATATTTGGAAGGATGGGATTTTGGGTTTCTTGCCTTTGCGGTCGAGGGACTCTTTTCTTCCTATGTGTGAATGAGTTACTATTGAAAGGAAGTCTTCTTTGTTTGATGTCTCAACCTAGCTTAGTGATAGCCATTGGCAAGGCTGAGAATGGGGTCAAGTTCATAAGCACTTATAGGCGGCATGTAGAGTGCTTGAGGCCCATCTTTTGGTCCATGCCCCTATTGATGAGCATGTTCCATATACTCATGGTTGGGGAAGGGAGGATTATTCGATGAAAAAAGGCTACGAGTCTATTCTCTTCCCTAGTCTTAGATCTTCTGTCTCAAAAATTTGGATTAACATTTGGAATTTTGATGGTTTGCCCAAGAAAAACATCTTCCATTGGGAGCTTGCCCACAATAATTTATTAACTAATGATAATTTAATGAAAAGAGGTATAGCAGGGTCATCTTGGTGTATTTTATGTTAACAAGGACAATAAACTATTGATCATTTATTCTTGTTTTGTCCCTTCACTTCAACTATTTGGGAGGCTATTCTCTATGGTTTACAATCAAGAATAGATATTCTCTCTATAATTCATGATTTGTTGGAAGGATGCGAGAAATAATACTTAGGATCCTTTAATGGGAAGAAGTGGTTCAAGAGAATATGAGAGTCCCTCCCAAAATTTGTTTGTTGGAAGGTCTGGCTTGCCATAAACAAAATTTATTTTCAAGAGGAAAGAATGGACAACATGAGAGTATATGGAAGAGCAATTTCCCTTATTGGGGAATTTCTTAATGTTAGGGAAATAAAATAAAAAGATGATTTTAACCTTGATGAATTAGAGAAAAAATGGAAGAAACAATTCATTGTATCAACAACCACCCATTGAAGCTTAAATATCTAGGAAAAGTGAAAAATCAAGTTCTCAAATGAGGAATTTAGTAGGTGCATTTCAGCTCAACAACACCATATCCTTTGTTTTGACAGAAAAGATAAGAGTAATCCAAGGGTGGTAGGAACAAGGGGGGAGGGGTGATTTATAACCTTGATAACAAAGGATTGTCTCAAAAAATGTTGCAAAAGCTTATGCTCTATACCAAGGATTGTTTCAATTGGTAAATTTGAAAGTCCAAGAAGTGTCCATATTAGGGAACTTTGCTTCACTGGTATGTCATCTCTGTTTTGGATCCCCCCCCTCCCCCGAAGATTCAAGATTGAGGAACATATTTTATTGAATTCTAGGCTTTTACAATAAGATTCTTGTGAAGAGATTCTTCCATATTATAATAATAAATAACTTGATAACTAATCATATGGAAAACATGGGTGTTAATATTAACAAAGGGGATTTGGTTTGGAGAGGGGCAAGGGGATATGCCTCGCTTCTCTAACCTTTCCATCCATGATCTAATCATCATTATATTGGTGGCTCTACCAACATGGGGCTAGGGGAAGTCATCAATCCCACTTGGGATCTTTAATAAATAAATGCTTCTCTCATTTGTAGAGATAATATTGTGAATCATCCATGCATAAGGTGAATTCCATTCAGCTGGCTTTGATCATGGGAAGTTTTGGGGAAGGCTTGAGATATAATATGGAAATTGTTGGACATGATGGACTAGATTTGATGGGAATTGATGGGGAGTTATGGCTCGATAATCTAGAGCCCTTCTTCAGGATTTGCATAGGTCATGTCAATTTCGTTAGTGGATGGATGATGGTGTTAATGCAACTTTTGTGTGATGATAATTATAGGAGGGAATTATGCTTTTCACATCACTTTAGAGGAAATAAACTATGGTGGGATATGCTTCAGGATGAAGATGAGACTCCACATGTTCTTTCTTAGGGAGACACTCTCAGTTTTCGAGCTCCATGGGTAGTTTGGGGCCTTTATTTAAGCCTAACAAGGAAGTTTTGGAGGCTGAGTGTGTTTATTTGCTCATAGTCGGATATTTGTTGTTTCAAGTTCAAGGTAATTTTCTTTGTTGGATGTTATCTTATACTATGGGTCCTGGTGTTTATACTACGAAAGTATAAGCCCGGGTTGTGTGTTGTGCATGTTTCTCTTTTGGTCGATGAGGTCTTAATATTTTGCAAGATTGAGTTTAAGAAGTGTGGTCTGGTGGAATTCGAGTCTCCCCCATGGACTTATTTCTTTCCTATTATTTAGTTTGATGATGGTTAATTACTTCTCATCTTCCACCAAAGTTCGATATTATATTGATTGTATTGAAGGGGTGCATGGATTTAGATTATATGTGCATAGGCCCTTGCATAGTCAGTCATTTTGGGTGGTTGTCATCTTGCACTTACGGCTTGATGCTTAGAACAAGAGGGATTATCCTGTGTTATAAATAGAGGAAGTTAATTGAGGTGAATACTTGCATAATCCTTGAAGGACCACTCCAATATTGGTTAATATGTTCTTGTTGCATTATGGGATTGAGAGATGTGTGGGTTGCTCTTAAGGATGATTTCTGCTCTAGTCCCCGTTCTCTCAGTTCTTCTCAACTAGTTGGGTAGTTCTTTGAAAACATTTTGTCTTATTGTGTTCTTTGGTGGCACAATTTGTAGGAATTATTTTCATCGGGCTTAAAGAGCCCTCTCGCATTAGGTCTATTGATTTTGTTGGTGAGTGGGGTGGTTCATTTAACCTGTCCATTCAATAGAGAAAGACTAGTTGGGTTTAGGCCTTTAGAGAACATTGTTCAACCACCTGGGGAGTGGTCGTTTTATCCTGCCCTTAATTTAAAATCCAAGAAACCCACAAGAGATCTCTCAGCTCCTTTGGTCTCCAATATATTGGCAATATCTAAAAATATGACTAGCCAGAATTCCTAGGTAATTGGGATATGGAATTTGATACTTTGCAACATAAAGTAAACCTAATTAGCAATAAGGTCAATCAATTTTCTGCTAGCATTAATGTGATCATGGGTTTCATCATTGATTTGCAAGAGAAAATTTATCGATTGGAGGATGAGATTTATCATCTCAAAAGTCAAATAGAGGATTTGGTACAAGAAAGAAATATGCGATTTGAATGGTCCCAGGTAGAAGACTTGATTGACATCATGGAATCAAGGATCAAAGAAAATTGAACCAACAATGGGAGGGCCCTCCTCCTAACTAGTAAATTTAATGTTTTGATGAATTGTAAATTTTGCTTTTTGTTGGGTGTGTTTTGGGGAGTATATTAGTGGATGGATTTTGAATAGTTCTCTCTCCTTAAAGGGAGTATATATGTAAATAAGTGGTGTAGGATAGGAAGATTTTAGATCTCATATCCATGTCCTATGAAAAATATTAATAAGTTTTAATCAATGTATATACATTGTGTCCTATACGTAATGTTGTTAATTAATACGAAATCCACAGTTACACTAAAAAAAAAAATTATTTCAAATGAGAATGGATGTTTTTTTCTTTCCTATCCATATTCGATTCTTATTAAAAATATGCTAAATTTATATTGAGAATATTTTTTTTTGTTAAGCTTGGTAGGTCCTCTCTTTTCATTCATTTTTAAATAAAATTTACACCACATAGATTGGCTAGGTGGCCTCAACTTGCCGAGTGGGAAACCAAGTCTGTTGGCCACCTATCTGCATTCTATGCCATCTAGTAACGAAAGAGTTTCAGTCTTTCTATCCAAGCTATATAAGTCTTTGTTTCATGTCCATACTCTAGATATCTATCTATGAATATTCTTGCATAAGGAAATGTAAAAGCTATCCGCATATAAAACAAAACTTAACACAAGAAATCCTCCAATCATTCTGTTTTGCCAAGGCTGATTCCACTAGCACAAGGTCTTTGGCGTTCGACCTAGGCATCTATGATAGTTCCAAGATACATGGGATGTGCCTCTTAATTCTGCCTAGCCTAATATCTTACTTGTGAAGTTGAAACTGTAGTTTTTGAAATTCATGTTTATAATTCAGCATACCTTGGACACTGACAACCATGCTCACTAAAATCTGCTCCATAGCCTTGCCCAACAGGATTTTCATTAGCCAATAAAGGTATAAGGTCTATTTAAATTGGGTGATCCTTCCTCTAGTGTTGCCAGGATCTGGGACTAGGGCCCTCCATTCCTCCATTTTTTCATTTGTTGCATTGGCCTACTTGACTTCCTCTTCCCATTCCTCTAAAATTTTATGTATACCTTCATTTGTGCCCTCACGGTAATCCTCTACCACCTCACTGATAAGCCTTTCCACAAATTTCCTTCCCATATGGGCCTTAGACGTGTTCGGTTCCATTTCCTTTCTGGGTGCTTGGGCCCATCTTCCATGACCACGACTTTTTGCAGGACGAGCCATGGTGGCGATGCCCCAGTCCCGTTCATTGCAATAATTCATTAACTATAAGAGATTAAACATAGTATGACAATTTTCTCACCTCGGGGTTGTATTATTACATATGATCATCCAACCTTGTTCCTCCCTATTGAGCCTCAAACCTGCACCTTCCTATACACCCTCTCAGCCTTCTTTTTCCACTTACTTCATCCACCCAGTTGTTAAATCATTGCATTATAGTCTAAAAAGAACTTTTTATATGGTT
>APFE030277730.1:61929-88475 GCA_000404065.3 Pinus taeda
ATTATTTAAACTAGGTAAAAATAAATAAAATAATGGTTAGTTAACAAAACTAAACCAATTATTATTTAAATTTAAATTATGAATAAACATTAGAGGGGATTGAATAATAACAATAGGCCGATAATTAGAAGGGGAACAAATAACAACAGGAAAATAAATTAACACACAAAGGGAAGGAAACCAGAAACACCGAGACCTCACCAAGAAGGGACATCGGAGGCAATATAGCCGTTGGAGTCTCTGCACACACTATTTAAACATGCTAAGCTGGATTTGATCTTCAACTTGTCCTGACGATGAACCACACTGGTTGGTTCGAAACGCGTCGACAAATGATTAATTATGTGATTTTGCCGAAAATTCTCTAAACTAATGTTATGGATCACAGAAGTCTAAATACATCTAACATTGCTGAACAACTCACACTAATAGAGCTAAACCCGAACTACATGGAATAGGCCACTACTGATCAAATCATAGATACACATATAAACAAAATAGCTAACATAGGATCCATCTATATCAAGTTGTCAAATTAGGCCAACTCCTTCACCAGGGACTAGGTTCAACAAAAATTTCCTCACCTCATGGAGGCTCTGCATGCAGTACGGACTATTTCTTCCTAAGGAGGCATGAATGATCTAGGTGGATATTGGTGGCCACCCTCCTATTCCACCTATACCTTCATTTTGTTTCATCTATTTCCTTGGTTATTGCAGCATTTACTATTTTTAGAAGTTTTTCGGGCCTTGAACTTCCAGAGCAGTTTTGACCCCATAAACGAAGTTTTGTTGAGGTCCACAGGAGGCCCATAGTTGTGGGCAAGGGCTTCCACAAATCCTATATTACTCGGAGGGATCTTTCCAACAATATATCGTACATGCCAAACAAAGATAATATGACCAATATATGACCCCGGGAAGTTGGGTACCCAACTAACCCCAACAAGGCCCACAAACTCCTAGCGTTCCATTAGCTGGGGTTAGGGTTTTTTTTGTTTAGGTTTTTCCCTTGTTAAATAATAAATAGACCCATGAGCCTCATTGTAACATAGTTCAGAGACATGTATCCACCACATCTCTTCTTAGAGATAAGATACCATCGTTCGAGCTAGTTTATTTCCATTTTGTTTGTAAGAATATTTCAATATTTGATATTAATGAAATGAAGTGTTATTTCTACTGCATCTTTGTATTTATGGTTATATATGTGATTTGTTGTGTTCCTCTTTAATTTCGAATCATTGGTATCAGAGCGGTCTGCTCTTTCTATGTTTTTCTTTGCATGTCCCCAATAAGGAGTTAGGACTCGAATTGATCAAACCTTTCCAAGACCAACCTCGCAAATCTCGATGGCCTCCCATGGAGGAAGAGAAGAAAGACGAGGGGGCAAGAGATCCTTTCAAAATATAACTCGAAGAAGCCCTCGTGCGCCATAAGAATGCGATGATGGAAAATTTTCCCCAGATCCTTCCGTGGCTACCCAAAGGCAACACATCTTCTTCCAAAAGCCACTCTGGAATCTCCACACGCTTTAAGGTACATGTTAACTTTGACATCCCCATATTTGAAGGTCAAATAGATGTGAATTCTGTAGATAAATTGTAACACCCTCCTCCCACATCTACCCAAGAAACCAGTCAGTCGGGGTAAACATACGATGAGAGGCCACTATGATATGATTTGACCTCCTAAGTCACATTAAGGAAGTGGAGCCGATAGAAACACACCAAACAAACATGAAACATCATCAATAGAAACCTCAGAAGACAATCCAGCAACTCAGACAACTTTTCCCTGGGTCCCACTATTGTTTTAGGTCTCTTGGGCCATAGTCGCTCTCATGCTATGGACAAGGGAGCAACCAATAACCTAAAGTCGCTCTCATAGGCCTACCTGCCAGTAACTGTGGACCAAAATTTTCAGTGTTGTGACGTCACATACAAGATTTGAGCCACTGTTTCAAGCCCAAATCCCATGTCACTACCCAGAACTAATCCATATGTTCAAATCAGTAAAGTAACATGGAAATGACAGTGCTAAAGAAGATACTTGTTCAATACCTTGACTAGACCCCTACTATCCATGATATGCATTTCATCAAGTAGATCATTGACATGTAACCTACAGGTGTAAGCAACAAAATTAAGTGTAGGGATCTCATACTTATCCGATAATCGCTATGAACCATATTTCCCTCATGCCATATGTTGTATTATCATCTATTAGGTCATAGAAACATTATCCATTCACATACAAGTAAAAACATGTTGAGAGCCATACATAGTTGTTTTCATAAAATGTGCATATAACCAGCATAATAGGAACATAAATACAATAAAGTGAATAAACATGTCAACTATCAAATCCATAAATACATCAGTACCTTTACACATGAAAACCAAGGGAATGGATTTCTCATTAATGAATGCAACGAACCAACCGGAGATGAGACCACCACGCTCCACCAGATCGTAGAATGGTTGAGCCAAATCTATCTTCAACCATTCACTCCCATGACATATTCCAAGAATGAATGTGGGATCTCATAGAACACATCAATCAAAGCTCACACAAGGCTTCCAGAGGCCATCCACCTCAACCCAGCAAACATTGATTCCACCTCTCGGTCGTACATCACCGAAACCATCATCAGATTGGTCTCCATCCAAGCCTTCCAGAGCTTTTGTCCAACCAAGGCTTCCTGTACTAGTAACTCAATCCAATCTTATACAGGGCTTCCAAAGCGTTTATCCAACCAAGGCTTCCAAGACTAGTAACTCAACCCACCAAGGGCTTCCAGAGAATTTTCCCAAAAAATGCTTCCAGGACTAGTAACTCAACTCAAGTTGTTACAGGGCTTCGAGAGTGTTTGTTCAACCAGAGCTTCCAGGACTAATAACTCAACCCAAGATAAGGAAACATGAGAACCAACCAAAACAAACAATGAAAGTAAACCCACAATCACCATGGATATGCAGGAAATGTCAAGGCTAGGCAATCCATTATTGATCCAGGAAATCCTCCATCCCAATGGCAGATAAAAACCAAAAATCCACATTCATATTCCATGCATGCCAAAACTAGTGAAGAAATCATACATGCAACTCAGTACCTGCAAGAAAATATGATGTAGTTGTTGATGCCGATGCCTTCTTGCACTTTCATGCTCTTCTTTTTCCTTCTTACTCCAAGAATCCAAGTATGCCACAGCTTCCAAGAGTGCTCCAAGAAAACTCTAAGTATCCAATTGTATGTGAGAGAGAGTAATGAGAGAGAGCTCCAACACTAAACTGACAAAATGTTACCAACTGATCCTCAAAAGCCTTTTTATGAATGAGACCTCTATTTTCTTCATTTTCCATTATTTTCATAAATAATTGTGCCAAAAATTCCATTTTTCCTTTCCAAATCCTTATCCCTTGCCTTTTCCAATTTTCTTATCCATAAACAACCAAATGAACACCTCCTAAGATGTCTTTCCAAACATTCATCTTGGAATAAGTGTCCCATTCATTTGTGGTTAATGTTTTTACATGGAATTTTCACCAGGGTTGTTAAGAACCCTCCCCCTTGGGGGACATCGTCCTCAGTGTTCAATCACACATGTACCTCAGCAACCTGCTCAAAGAAGACACACTACTCATGGATCTTTATAATACAGCTCGATGTAGTATTTACAATGAAAGATCTGCTCAAGACATAACACCATGACAACATGACAACATACCACATAGTGGAGATTTATAACACAGCTCATTATATTATTTACAATGATCATCCTGTTGAGTTCTAAATCATATGACATCATAACATCATGATAACATAACCACATGATAGCATAATAACATGACAACATAATGATAATAACATGAAACCCATACCACATAGTGGAGATTTATAACACAACTCGTTACAGTATTTACATCCATACACAGGTGTACATATAGCAACGTCATCAAAATATACAGATATTCCCAAAACATATGCCAAATCATATACCAAAACATATATCAAAACATATACTAAGCACCATATCTAAGCATATATCAAAAAATCATATAGCATATATCAACCATCATAAAGCTTATGTCAACAATCATAAATCATATACCAAACCACCATAAACAAATACCAAACCACCATATCAAGTTGCTTTGCCTCAACCGGAAAACAAGGAAGGATACATGGACTGCATCTGATTTGCCATACCCCATGTAGCTTCATCGGGCCCAAAGTGATTCCATTGCACTTTAACTTTCTCGATTACTCGGTTCCATTGCATGAGCACCTTTTTCTGCAATATACACTGAAGCTCCGGCTGGAATCCTCCATTTGGTTCCACCTGCAATACAAACCAGTCAATTACATGATCATCATCTTTAACATACTTCTTAAGCAATGATACATGGAAAACATCATGGACTTTCAATGTCGGAGGTAGTGCAAGTCGATATGCTACTGGCCCAATCCTCCCAATGATACTGAAGGGTCCAAAACACCATGGTGTGATCCTGGTGATGAGCCCCAAAAATGGGTAATTATATGGGCTCATTTTTCCTCTTAATTCGAATTAATCCACCATTCTCATTAGTTTATTGCATGTTTTTGAATATAATTATGCTAATAGAGTGAATTGGGTTAGTCATTTTTCCATGTAGTCTAATGTGTGCTTTATGCAGATTTTTTGGTCAATTTTGGACAAATTCAAGGGATTTATGAGAAAATGGCAGCGAATACACAAGGAAAATAGGGAAGAGTATTTGTAGGGGGGTGTCTCCTTCATTTATGACCCCTTTCCTTGAATCCTCCTTCAACAACTCAGAGCACAAAGGTCCACATTGATGCATCCAAGGGGCAGCCGAGCAAGTAAATAAGGACTCTTGTTTATCTACAGTTCTGGGAAGTCAAACTCCTTGATTTTAGGAGGATTGTTGGAGGACTCCATTTGTATAAATGGGGGGCTTAGAGCCTCAGTAAGTTAGCCAATCATTAGTAGATTTTTTGCACTTTTGTGCAACACTTGTTCAGCTCATTTTCGAGCTTCCTTTTTTAGAACAGTTTATGTAATGTGACTTTTATTTTTGATAATGGAGATGAAACAGTTTTTGAGCCAGCATTGATCTCTTTCAGAGGGCCGAAGCTCTTGGTTTAGGGTCCAACCCAAGCTACCCAGCACCTCTTGTTTTGTACTTATATGTTTTTTCTTTAGTTCATGAGTTAATTTCTGTTACATAGATTCATTTTACTTTGTTTAGATTGGGTTGCTTTTGATGGTTTGCTTTTGATGGGTTGCTTTTATGGATAATTTCTACAAACTCTCTTCACTAATGTGACTTCAAAAAGAGAACCCAAAATACTACAAAGTATATGAAATTGAGCATGATCTAAGGGTGAGATTATAGGAGCAAGAAAGAGTAATGAATAGGAACAAGAGGCTTGTAATTATGTCAAGAATTTGAAGTAGTTAAGAAGTAGCAAGAACCAAAGCATCATGAAATTGTGAGATCAAGCCACTTTCTTCATGACCTAGCAAAATCAATCAGGTTTGCCATTCAGAAGTCCATTCTTTAATGAAATTTTTTATGTACACATGTATATATCATGTACATAAACGTGTAAATAAATTTTTTCAAGCATACTTAGTATTGCTTAGACAATTGCATATCTATTCAAAGCATGTTGGAAGATAAGTCTAACTTATTGTATAATTTCATCATCAATGTTTTCTTAAAATTCTTCATCTTATGATAAATCTAAGTGTTTATATGGAATGCATCAATGTACATTATGATTATCCTTGTATTTAATTGCCATTTGATCTATGAAAAACCAGAGATCCATCTAAATATATGCATGGAAGAAAAATCAAAGGTATTGACATCACGAGGATGAGAAAATACTATTATATTCAAATATATATGCATGCAAGAAAAAAAAAAAGGTATTTCCATCAAGTAGAGGAGAAGATTCTATATATTTTTTTATGTCTGGTTTATAGAAGCATTCAACATGAAGCGTCATGAGATCTACATCCGAACCATATTATTTGCAATCTCTATGTGAAAACATATATCTCAACAACTAATCAAATGTTGTACTAATGTAAAGGATATTTTCATGTACATATCCTTTATGAGTGCAAAGGACTGCTATTGAAATGAAAATGGTTCTGAAAGTAATTAAGTTACATTGCTACATTTCACTGCATCACTAGGATTTTTCTAAATCCTTCAACACTGTTATTATGAAAGAAAAGGTTTGGATGCAAGAAGAGTTAAAATATATTCATCATCAATAAAAAAAACCTCTTGAAAAGTATCAACAACACGGTTGAAGATGAAGATCAGATGAGGATCCAACATCTCATAATGTTTTGAATGAAGAATCAATACATCAGGAGCTTATAGATATTCTAAAGCATAACACTTAAATTCAAGGAGGCGTCTTCTTAACATGAGGCTAAGTTTAAACAAAAAAATATATTACAAAGATCTACGTATTTTCAAAATAAAATATTGCATCATACATAGAGGGCATTCTTCATATTTATAAATGTTGTGGAAAATAATGCTTATCTCTCACATAGCAAGCAAATGGATAGACATTCAGTTCCACTGTGTTTCAGACTCTATTCTTTGTAGTCACTGAAATATATTCTTCAAAGGCATCCAATACTAAGATAATTTCAAAAGCACCAAATCCTTGAACAAGAAATCGCCAATGCATGCCATTGAAAGAGGCGTCACCAATTAATTGCATACATTGAAAAGTTTAAAAAGGTAAAAATGAAGAAGAACCCTAAAAAGATTAGGAAGACTAAGAGAGTAAGCAAGCATCTCAAGGAAGGAAATGGTAGCCCAAAAAGGGGAGTTTGAGCGCTCAAAATGATGCCCATGTGCAGGGGTAAAAATGAACACTCAGGTAAAGTATCATAAGGAAGAGTAATGACTATGTGGTCAGGAATATCATTATGGGTTTTTCATAATTTTGATAAGAACGGAAATGGGAGGAGAGATGGAAAGAGACATAAAGATAATGAATACCAACAACCATATATTCCAGTTAGATACATTTCATATATTCCTAATTTATTCAATGGTGTGGTACACTAAATTGAAGTTTTATTTGTGCCCTAAATTAAGCCATGAGCGTTGGAACATTAGGGGAATTTTGAGGTCCATAATGGGCCTCCTAAGGAAATTATAAAATAATAGTGGAAACAATAAAATAATATTAGATTACATCATCAAATTTTAGAGGGAAAAAAGAAAAACCTATATTTTCAACTCTTATTTTCAATTTATCTCCCTATGGGTTTAATCAAATTTCGAGCGGGAAACACGTTGAATGTAGAATTTGATTCCGCATCCAAGGAGTACCCATGTTGCATACTTTTGATGGACCTTGCTACATGAAAAAATAGAAATACTTGAAACACACGTGATTGCAATCACATTTTTTCATGTATTTCTCATTTTTCGTGTAGGAGGGTCCATCAAAAGTATGCAACATGGGTACTTCTTGGATGATGAATTAAATTTTGCATCCAACAAGTACTGCCACTTGGAATTTGAGTGAAAATTTAGAGAGATGAGTTGAAAATACGAGTTAAAAAAAATAGTTGTATTATTTTATTACATTTTGATCTTTTTACTTTTTTACTCCAAAAATGATGAATCATCCCCATGGTTGACATCATCATCTTGAATCCTATTGGTCCTTATAAAGTTTATTTTGGTTGTACATATTTCTTAGGAGACCCATTTTAGACCTCAAAATTCCCCTAATGAGCGAAGAGCATTTTGATGATTCATTAATGAACACATGGAATTAGTGACATTGGAACAATTGTAATCCTTTTTGGCTAGTGACGGAATTAGAGGGAAACATTAATGCCATTGCAGACAATCCCTTGTATTGGAATGATGTTATTATACAATATTTATTAAATAACATATTTGGGAAGCGCTACTATAACATTAAATTAATGGCACACGACATTGGTATTATTTGAAGATAATATTGAGATATTGACAACAACATTGATATATTTGAAGGTAGCATTGGGATTATTTGATATTGTTGAATAAAGACAACATCTTATATTATTTGTGGCGACATATTAATTTGATACCAACATTTTCTTTCTCCCGACAACAATGCATTTTCTATGCACAAGAAATTTGTATTTACAAATGAAATAGTTTTTAGGGTTTTATGCCCCAATCTGGGCAATATTATGTATATTAAATGCTTAATGTTATCAATGGAAAACATACTCATAGCTCCATTTTCTTCTTATGGTGCCTGGATTTTTTTCTCACAGCTACAGTTGTAACAACATATGGATTTATGCAATGTTATCCTTGTATGAATATTTGTACTATCTTCCTAAAAGCAGCATGGAATGATAATGCATTTTTCTCTTTGGAGCGTTGGTGGAATGATAATGCATTTATCTCTCTCTTCAGTTCAAGTGAAGAAGAATATCACTTCCAGGCAAGACCTCTTTAGATGAGGATCTTAGCATTGCAAAGCTAAAATGCTTCATTGATTGCAGCAACATGACCGGTAGGAGAATGGGTGTCATTAGAGATATAAGTGCCAGCATACAACAATGCCCAGCGTACAACAAATGAAACATACACCAAATGAATTTTTCATCATTAATATGTGCATCCTACAACAAATGGAGCACTCATCATTATTCATTTAGTGTTTGGTAGTATATACCTTAGCAAATTACCTATTACATCAAATTCCAATGCAAGTATTATATATACCTCGAATTTGAAATGGAATAGAAGAAGTATTACCTATGAATTTGACTTATGTGTTTGCTCCAACAATATTACATGCCTCCAACGTTAGATTAATTTATAAATTTTATGGATGGAAATGTGCCTAATATTTTTCCTATACAAAATTTCCTATATTTTGAATTTTATTCTATTGGTCGAGTTTCACCAACTCTATAACCAAGTTTTGATGCATCACTGGGTTTTGACAAGCCCCGAACTGGCAACCTTTTTGCTAAGTTTGAGTAGCACAACCTTCATTGCAATTTCAGTAATCAACCTCAAACAATTCCAAGTGGGCCAAGTGAATTGGAAGCAGATACCACAAAAATTAAATAATTGAGATAATAACGCATAAACTGACATTCACAAATTGCATAGTTGTCGATGGGAATGTGTAAATGATGTTGCACCTTGGTATTACAATATATTACAAGGAACATTAATACCAACGTTCAATATTATGGAGCAACCTATTATTTATTTATTATAAAGAAACCTTTTCATTTGGAGCAATGTATTATCTCTCTTGCCACAAGTTTATTTGGAGCAGTTTATTATTTTTCTTAGTTATTATTTGCAACAATATTATTCATACATTAGACAACAATGGCATCCCTATTGGAGAGTAGCAAGAAATATGGCAACATTTTCAATATATTGCATTTGAAGGGTCTACAATTTGAAGCAACATCCACATTCACAGTGCATTAATACTTGGAAATAATATTGGATATGATTTTATGGATTGAGTGTTATTATGAACTATCATTATCAGTCTTAAAACCCCTTCCATTGATGTGAAAGGGTGAGATAACAAAGGTATTTTTTTTTTTTGGAAGCAGAGGTATTTTGTGTTGCCATCAATGCCAAAGGGGGAGAATTTTGGCGTTGATGTCATTTATCACACGAATGTTGAATTTTTAATTGGGGATAATTTATGCTTGAATGCAAAAGGTTGAAAGTGATGTGAAATGCAAAGGCTGAAAATTAAATGTGAAGTGAAAAGGTTGAACGTGAAGGTTGAACATTGTTGAAATGGGACATTACAAAAGCACACACAGATATATATATATATCATATAATTAATATATATATATATATATTATATATATATATAATAATTTACTGACACAAAAATGTAGACAATGAAGAGAAAAAAATAAAAAAAAAAGAGAAGAAGAAGAAGAAGAAGAAGAAGATTTGTCTCTTGTAATTATTACTAATTGAGTTGTTTTAATTCAAATCTATTTTATGTTACAAATTATTTTTTCAAAACTGAAACTAAAGAGACATGACTATGATCAGTTTTTGGAATTCCAAGAGACAATGCTTCATTTCATATTCTTGCAAAGAATATAAACAACCAAGATGACTTGCTTATAAAATATACAATGTGGAATGGTAAACGATTTTTTTTTAAACAAACAATTTGCATAAGAAAGTGGATGAGCAACAAGAGAAGATATACAAAGTGAAAGGGAGAAGTAGTGCAGCGGTAAACTTGACAACAGAACTATAAATGAGGTAACCAACATTTGTTACATGATGTTGTGATTGAGAGATTTTTGCCCCTTTCTATGTTGTAGCTTGAAGAGGAACATGTTGTAGCCTGTTGAGGGAGGAGCCTCTTGTGGGTTCTAGCTTGTAGAAAACTTGTGGGAGTTGGAGCTTCCTTTGAGGTAGGAGCCTACAAAAATATGATGTAATAAGGAGTAGCAGCTTGCCTTCACATCACTTTCAGCCTAAAATTCGTGGTTTTCTTCCTTCAGGGTTTCCACTTATATCTGGTGTCTTCATGTATTTATTCTTGAATGTTGTGTGAATGTTTTGAATTCTTGATAAATAAATCAACAAATTTCTCTCTTTGACACCTGCAAAAGGAATTCAATAATAATTGAGCACAAACATAAACCATTAACAACATAAGAAGAAGATTAAGTTGACGAAAAGTAAATAATTTTGAATTATTGATCCACCCCTCCCCCCCTCAGTAATTCCCAATCATAAATATCAGTAAAATGATAATTTTCATGGAAATATTATCTAAAATTTTCCAAAATATTAATGTTCCAGCTACCTCCATCAAAGATATACAGATAGCTTCATGTCTTCCAATTGAAATTATTTAGGTAGGTTATGATTACTTCAGTATTTTAAAGAATATTATATATTTTATTATGTAAGAATTTATAAAAAAATAGGTAATATAAAATAACATAATTGAATCATCTTGTATACTCTTTTTTTGGGTTAATTGTCAACTCTTTTGTTAACACTAAGGACATATAATCAATCACAATTATTAAGTAGTGTGCATATCTATAATATTATAAAAATAATATAATTAAAATATCAATTATATATACTTCAAAAAGCATGTGGTCTCACCCCGACCGGGTTTGTTGACCAAAGTCTGCAAAAGGTGGAAAAAATACAAAAAATATGCCAATAACAGTGTCGACAAACGAGAGGGCCATAAGCTCCAATAGAAAAACAAAACATAAAGAAAACCAGAGGACATACTTGACGTCAAAGGTGACAGAAGCTGGGTTATTTGGAGCATTCCTTGGAGGAGGCGGAGGACGGAAGTTGCATTGAATGTCCCCTTTGAAGTGTGCCATCTAATTCTCCAGCTTTTCCACTTTCTCTGCTAGATGGTTTTTTCCCCTCCAGATTACCACCACTCGCTCCCTGACTTGGCACTGGAAGTAATGCATGTGATCCAATATTGCCATCAACTAGTTGTGCTTTTCCTGATTGGTTCATTATGCCACATCTACGCAGTCCATGAAGGATTGGATTAGGACTCGATAGTTTTCCAAGTAGCAGTGTTGCAATCCCTGTGGGTCTGGGGCATCACATTGGCCATCATTTTGAGATGCATGAGCTCTCTAGTGCGCACCACCCCTCCAAGAGCCAAGAGTCTGAGTATTGCTACAAGTACGACATGTCTTTGTGTCGCCACTATCGCCACACTGAGTCAACTGCCCCTGAATCTTGCCACATCCTGAGGAGGTCTTGCATAAACCACGTCAAAGTTCACTAACTCGTCCTCCACGCGCTCTAGTGCCTACACCCTGAGCCCTACCCACTGGTTTTCTCCCGCTTCCATCCACCACGATTGCCACTACAAGGGCCTCCTCTGCGACAAGGATAAGGGCACATCTACCACCACCCAAGCACACCCAATTTGACCGAGGGTACTGCCCCGTTTGCTAAATTGAATTGCTACCCACCCATCCACTAGACAAAACTCAAGGTTCCCCACCTGCTCCAATGCATGACGGTAGCTGCACCGCTCCACTCGTCAGTCCATCCAGAACGAGTTCGAGGAGAAGGTGGAATGCGGAGTAGATTTTCCCCATCCTGCATAACCCAGATATAATTGTGCCAACTATGAAACAAGGTCACTCTCTTGGAGCCAGGGGAGTCCGCTTGAATGTCTCCGCAATCACCACATTTACATTCCCCACCACACCGGTCACTACACTGTACAAATCCAGCTACCAAGACGATGACCATCCTCCAGAAGCTTGGTGCCTCCCAATAGCCTCCCTCACAATGGCACTACCAGCTTTTACATAGATACTCCTTAACCCGAATGAACCAAAAATAATATTTTCCTTCACACAACAATTTCCAACCCAGTCTGGCCCTGCAAATTCCAAGAAAAACAAGAAGTTGGACTTCGTTGTATGCAACAAACCACAATTCCCCGAAGAAAATCAAGAAATCACCAATTCTATCGCGCCTTTGATGCCTCTTTCATCGTCAAGAAAGAGGCCAAGTATAGTTCCCTCACCAAACCTAAGCACTGAAATGAAATCCCGACACCTTCCTCATCCAACTTATCAACACATTATCGCTCCCCATTTCCAATGCAACGTAAAGACTCGTACGTCTGAAACCTAAGGCTTTCGTACGCCATTCTCTCCACCGTATAAGAAGAGGGGACTAGGAGGTACGACCCTCCTTGATGACCCATTTGTCACTCCTCATGGGGCCTGACAGCCACGTTAGTCTCGGGTCTCACCCCCATCGGGGAGGTTATGCTAGTATATATTATAATATAAGAAATTTTATATTATATTAAAGTTAATAATATTATGTTAATCCAAAAGTAATAAATTTAATATTAACATTAAAAATATATTAATATTTAATTTTTTCATATTAATATCATTCCATAATTTAATTTAATAATAATAAAATAATATTTTAATATTAATATTAAATTTAATAAAGTTTTTACATGACATTATAACAAAAATTCTAATAAGATTTGAAATTTTAAAATATTTAATTTTACATCACTCAAAAAATTTCAATAAAGGCTAGATAAAGCATAATACCTTAATCGATCTATAACGCTCGATCAAGCCTGTGTTAACCACGTTTATGGCTCAATCGAGAGTTTACAAAACCCTCGATATGGATATTTAAAGGATCGAGCCTCTTAAGTCCTAAAATCAACGATTTCAGCACATCTTATGCAAAATTTCCTACAACTCCATTTTGTACCCTAGCGAACTTAGGGATAAATTTGTCCTTAGGAGGCGGAGTTGATCACATTGGATTCATGAAGGAATCCTCTATCTAATAGCATATGAGTTTGAGAAGTTTTGAATTCATATGCTATTTTTCATCTAATTTCTTTTAAACATAATGCTTGAATTGTTTTCTAAGTCTTTTAAAGGGGTTGAATAAATAATCAATATCATAAGATATACACAACGATTTTTTTTCAAAAAATACCACTTTCTTCGTTTATGAGTTCTACTCAAAAGGGTACTTTTGGTTTTTCAATTTATTTAAATATTAAAAAAAAACTTACGTGAACACATGTGTCTGCAAAATGGAATTGAAATATTACTTCACCAATTTCAAAAAATAATAGAAAATATATTTTTGCATAAATAAATTTTTAATATGAAACTTTTAGCTCTCTCTGTCTAGATCATGCTCATATATATAATTTTTTTTAAATTACACATTTTAGACTAAGTTATGCTACTTGAGCGCACACATACCTCTTAAGATGTGTGAAAATTTGCAAGGAAAAGCATTTCATTTAATGGGAAATTGACATATTGACACTATATATTTTTGCAAAAAATATCATTAGGACAACAACATAATTCTCCACAATTTGTATTTTTACTCTAAATCAAAATTCACAATGCTTACATGAATTTTGAGGGCTTCAATTCAATAAAAGAGGAAAAACTTGAAATTTCATCTCCACATTTGGCCCCAAAGTGTAACCCATCTTCATGCTTTCATTCATGTATATATAAATATGATAATATTGTAACACAATGCATATTTATACCAGTAGTCTTTTGAATGCAAGTGTTTTGCTAAGATGACTTCACATACTATTATGAATCTAGAGTGCATATATAGTGATGTTAAGTGGGGGTTGGAGATAATGTTTTCATTTCTCCAATTTTGTTGTTTCATAACATCATGAGGCTGATTATCTAGCATGACTGCATGAATAATGATTTTGTATAAGTAGCACTCAATGTGAAGAATAATGTGCAAAAAAGTGTGGGGATATCCGTAGAAAGGAGACCTTTTGTGTTGTATTCATTGATTATATATATTCTAATTGGAAATCATTCAACTGTAGCACCAAAATGGTGGTTGGATGCTTTTAAATATTGTCATACTTATTGCACTTCTATATGTGTATTGGGAATAATCGGTATAAATAATTATTTTTGTTGGAAATTTGGGTTATTGGAATCTAGATGGGATTCAAAGGGAGTTGGAGACGAATGTTGGATGGTTGGATCGATGGTGTTAGAATGGCAAAGAGAAGAGGAGACATTAGTGGGGAAAGCTAATAAGGATGCAAGTGCATTGTGGTCAATGTAAGCATCTAAATAGTAGGGTTCATTTGATATTTTGTATTCCAATCCAGCCAAAAGACGATGTATACTTACCATGCAATCATAAGCCCAATGGTCAAGGATACTATGGGTAACCAAAAGGATGTCAAAGTCCTCAACATGAAGAGCTAAGATGTTGGTTGTTATTGTAATGTCTTGTGGGAAGATTATTATGTGGCCATTGTATTTATATTAGCCACCACATGCACGCGTTAGTTGGAATATCAAGTTGACTCTAGCTATGAGCATTTCTTTGATTTGTGTAAGAAAAGCTAGGTCACATGGTTGATGACCATGGTCCATGTTGTTCCATAATGAGATGTGATGGTTGTTTGTTTCAGACATGGATTTGGAGTAACAATGTATCTTGTTGGAGATGTAGAGATGGATTTAAGGTTATGATTCAATACAAATAGAATATGAATTTGTTAGTGGGAGTTTGTCAATTCTTGCATGGAATTCATGATGCACATGGATAATGTGAGTGTTGTTAAAAGCATGTGCTAGTGAGTTGGTGGCACAATGAATAGTGTGGGTGTTTTTTTAAGTGATATATTCATGAGGAAGATAGTTTGTTTATTGTAAAATAGGGTTGATTTGGAAGTGGGAAGTGGTAGCCACATATGGGTTTAAGGGAAAATGTGAAGTAGCAACATATGAATTAGAGGGGGAGGGTTGGGCGTTTTTTTGTTTCTTTTGTTTCTTTTGAAATTTGTATATTCTTTTATAGCATGATAAAGTTCACATTGACATGTATTTATTCATTTTTTATTTGCGATATAATATCTCTCGACACATTCATCATTAGAAGTAGAGGACATTTGTAGAAGTAATTGCAAACAAGAAAATGTACCTAGAGGTGACAAAGGTATGGGGAACAGAAAAAATAAAAATAAAAATAAAAAATAAAAATAAAATAAATAAAAAATAAAAATAAATAAATAAATAAAAATAAGATAATATAAAATAAATAAATATAAATAAATAAATATAAAAATAAAAAAATAAATAACATATATATATATATATATATATATATATATATATATATATATATATATATATATATAATATATAATATATATATATTATATAATAAAAAATTAACAAATAATAGAAAGTGAAGAACAAGGTATTCTTATATTACATTATCACATTAATAAAATGAGGCGTGGCATTGCTTTACATATGGAAAGAGAATTTAAACATTTGAATAGTATGCATGCAAAAAACATTTGAGTATTTTACAACAACATATGTAAATAAATGCATTTGTTAGACTCATCAAGTTCCATGATTTGTTACAAGAGGGAAAATGCAACCTATGTTGAAAAGTGTATTTACACATTGGAATTTTACATACAACAAATAAGGGATACAAGGACTATATGTTGAGAAAAAAATACCACAAACTACAGAGGTACACGTAATTAAATCCAAAAAAAAACTTGTGCTCAATGTATCTTTAAACATTAGAATATTACATATAGTCAAGTATATGAAGGCTATATGTTGAGAAGATATTATAGAAAATTGTAGAGGTACATGTAATTAAATCCATTTATGATTTAGAAACTATCTTGATTTCTTCAAGGATGATGTTGCATCCTAACAAGAATTCAAATCTTTCTTCCTTAATGATGACAAACTTCAAGCGTGGTATTTCTCTAAATATTTCCATCTTCACTGACAGTGTGAAGAGGTGATCTTTCTATAGTACTTTGGAGACAATTTCCTTGAATGTATCTAGGTTTGAAGATAATAAGTGAAATTCTTTTGCACTATTTCCAAGTATGGTAGATGTTGCATCTTCAAAAGTAATTGTTGGGCTTGGAATCCCCCCAAGGCATGTTTTTGGGCTTAAAGCCCAAGTTTTGACCAAATCTTTTTGTAAAAGCTCTGCAAATTGTGGGCGCGGAGCGCGAAATTATGGTAGAGTCATAGGGTTGTCCACCCTCGTTTTGTAATGTAATGTCGGCTTAATAGACCTACCCATGGTCTGCAGACCATGGGATTGTATAAATAGAGCAAGGCTCTAAGTGTAGAGAAGGGCACAAGAGCATGAGGAGTCTGAGTGATTGAGTAAAAGTGAAAAGTGTGTCTTTGGGTCGTAGGGTAGGGGAAGGCTCTGCAGCTGAGTGCACAGAGGCCTAGTAGCCCGCAACAAAGTGTGTGGACCCCTGCAGTTGAGTGTGCAGGGCAGGTCGAGTTTGTAACCATTGGAAGAATCAATAAAAAGAAGTTTACCTATTTTGTGCATCTTTTCCTAATTTAATATATGATTGGGTATAATTTGCAAGTATATTGTTTATCTGTTGCACGAACTTATATGAATGTTTTGTATAAATAATTATAATGTAAGACATCTGAGTACGGCAAGGTAATTAACTGGTATAGGAAGATAAGTAAGATCTCAGGTAACAGCGCAGAGCGCGGCTCTAGCAGCATGGAAGCTCCACAGCCCCTGGTTAGGATTGTGTGAAGGCAGTGTATCAGGGTGTGAGGAACATGGAAGTGCGAAGTGACCTATGCGCAGGGACAAACAGTGGTACCAGTTGAACCTCTTAGACATCTCAAGGGTGTGGAAACCTAGTTCTATTACCCTCCCATACTACTTCGAGTGAGACCTCAGTCCGTGCCCCGTGGACTGTTGCTGAAAGGGCCAATAGTACAAGGATTTTTTTGGCTAATTAAACTCCAAACCTGGGTGAGGCCCCAACAAGCCAACAAATGGTTCCGTTTCCAGGATTGGGGTCTGCATAGAGATGTCTGATGTCGTATCACTGGAATCCGACAAAGAAAGGAATTGAAGGTTGGTTGGATAGGAAGATTCACGACTTCGCGGCACAGGAAAACAAGAATCCGCAACTATCAAAAGAAGAGTGGTTAGACTGCTACTTATATATAGAGATCCACAAAATTTTCTTCACATCCTTCCCCACTGAGTTATATGAGTGGATAGCGAAGCTAGCAGATAGCCATGGAAGGTGTAAACTTGACAGACCTAGTGTGTGGACTCTATAATTGGTGCGCAGACTGGAAGTGTCGAAAGATAAGATTGCGCATGATGTTGATCACTGGCTCGATCAAATCATAGCAGGATTCATCATCGAATTCGCGGTGGATATTTCAGTCAGTTATAGTGAGGCAGAACGACGCTTCCTCAAAGGACCGCGAGGTAAGTACGTTAAATCTTTGAACACTTGGATTAAAATTCTACTGTGTGAAAAATGGGTTATGCAAATAAATTGATGTTTGGGGCTACGCGAAGTGGGAGAATCTAAAGAAATGAAGGTAGCACAGAACTAGAAACTAGCCCCTTGATTTCACCTCCGTGAGGGGGAAAAGAAGAGTTTGCCAAGAAGTGAGATCAATATGATAAGGCAAAGAATTTTGCGCATACCACCCCCACCCACACCACCGCTAGTTTCACCGTCTTCATCCCGTCTTCGCCCATACCACCATCTTGAAGAGGTATGGCAAGCGCGATAAATCTACCAGTGTTCAAGGGAGTAGGGAATGAAGATCCGGACGAGTTTTGGTTCGTGTTAAAAGTTGTATGGGAAGCACATGGAGTCACAGATGACAATATTAAGAAGGAAACGTTGGTCAGCACTCTGTAGGATCGCACTCTGACCTGGTACATTAAGCATTCCAATGAAAATCCGAATGCGGGGATCGCGGATATCCAAGATGCTCTAAACAAAGAATTTAGTAGGCCAAAGTCAGAGGCACAGTCAATCATTGGGTTCAAGGAAATCACAATGCTACCAAGCGAGATCCTATGGGAGTTGGATCAAACACTGAATTGCACAATTTGCGAAGCAAACATGATGTTAACAGATGGGAAACACCGTGAATGGTTTGTAGCATCGTTAAAACCGCATCTACGGAACGCGTTGTCGCAACAGAAGCTAAGAACTCAGGCCGAGGCCTTGGAGGTCGCAATGAGATTGCACGAGACCCCAATACAAGATCCCAATCTAGGAGTTCAGCAGATTCACACACGGTTGAAAAACTTGTGCCTTGAGATGCAGAGCTTGAAACAAGCCAGGATAACCCGCCCAGAAATGCACGATGAGGTATGGTGCATAAAATGCAAGGGCTAGGGGCACGACAAGGACCACTGCCCGGTGTTGGAAAATTACCTTGTGGGAGGGGGGCCAATGCCACTAAGACTGGAGGCACAAGCAGGACCAAGCGTGGTGCCTGCACTATGGTGCGTGATTTGTCAAATAGGAAGAAAGCATGCTACAAATAAATGCCATCTATTACAGAAGTATACACAGAATTCATAGCAGTTGTTCTGTAATTTTTGTAGGTCAGTGCGACATGATGAGTGCATCTGTAGAAGTTATGAGTTGATGATGGATCGAACTCCTACTACAGAGTTCACGCTGAAACACAGCCCCTCAATCAAGACACAGGAATGGTGATTACCGAATTTCAAGGGTGCGAATGAGGCCGAGGTGGAGGGGGGCCAGGAAGAGGTCACGGACAGCTGATATGTTACAATTGCGAAGGGTCAGGGCATTATGCCTGTGATTGTATGAATCCAACATGACCATCATTCTTGTATTGTACATTGTTTGATCATGAGACGGAGGATTGTCCGACATTGATAGCAAGGTTGCGCGATAAAGGAGCACTCCAACCTCCCCCGACTCAGAACCTGCAAATGATGAGGTCTGAGCTGCATGGGAAAGACCCTAATGTAAGTATCATGTTCCATAGTGGATTTACAACAAGGAATGACAAAGGCAAGAAGCCTGAAGAAAGTACCTGAGTTCGCAAGGCTCCAATGAAGGAACCAGAATTTGATTTGGAGCACGCTAAGGAGACCTTCATGGAAGCTAAGAGGAGCTTCACTAATGCCTCCACTTCAGGAAGTAAAGACAGACTGGAGCCAGAAATGGCCATCAATGCTCGCTACGTTCTTGGAGACATCCATGAAGTTGCTACATGACAACAAGGCTATAAAGGGGTTGCAAGAACTCATAATTAGATGCGTTGGGACCGCGCCAGGAGAACCACGCATAGTATGGAAGCTTGAGAAGCACATGACGCGAACAAGAAGGGAGATGAGATTGACCACACAAATTGGGGAATATGAGATGGACCAAGTGATTCTAGATCTAGGATTGGACGTGAACGTCCTGCCAAAGTAGACATGGGAGCGCATGGGCAGGCCTGCATTGTAATGGTCTCCTATCCAACTGCGAATCGAAAACTAGCAAAAGATCCTACCTATGGGGAGATTGCAGGGAATCACTAGATATCGAAGGAGCAAGCGCGCTAGCAGATTTTTAAGTGATAGAGATTGTTGATCATAGCAATCCCTACCCCGTGCTATTGGGAATAGATTGGGCCGCTAACATGAATGGAGTGATAAATCTAAAGAAGTGCAAGATGATCTTTGAGAAAAAGTCTCTGTGCGTAGTGGTACCTTTAGACCCTGCAGAAGGATCGTGCTACATGGAGCCAGTGCACGACTACGACAGCGATGACGATCCAGACTGCATCTACAAGATAACCGTGTGGGAGAAAGACTGGGTAAATCCAACCACGGATGGTTGAATCTCATGGGAGCACGAAATCTCCTGCACATCAGATTTTGGCGAGGAGATAGAATGATGGCAGGACCGGTTACACGAGGTAACCACATTCAACTGTAACATGATGATGAGGTCGCTACATTGCATAGCAATAGAGGTAAGAGATCTACCTACGTATGATGGGTTAAGCGAGGTGGATGACTTCCTAAACAAATTTGAAAGAGAAGTGCTGCAATAGCAGCGCTTCGACGCTCTAAAATGGGTACTACGAGCTACACTCGCAAGATGGTGGGGTACGCACCAAAGAAGTTTTGAGGACTAACGTGACTGCAGAAGAATGATGCTTACATGGTTTGGGAAGCCTCCGATGCAATTAACAGACAATATTGTCAGAAGAAACGGCCTGCACACCCACCCATCTAGGTGGATACAGGCATATGGTGTGAAACTTGCACGAATGCACACAGTCCTCGCGGTAGGAGACACAATTAGTAAGAAGGTGCGGGTAAGGCAATAGTGTGAATGACCCCTCTGGTTAGGACCATGAAGTATGGAAAGACCAAGTGCGCAGAAGGATATCCACGTAGAAGCCTTTAACAAAGTACGCGAAGCACTGAATAAGGTCCACAATGCGAAGCAGACTAACTGGGACCTGTGCATACCAACAGTTCTATGGGCTTATAGGACCATGTGCAAGAACCTAACCGCCAAGGCTGGAGTATAAAGCAACCACTGTAAGCCCTATAGTACATGAAAAGCTTAGACCACGCATGATAGCACCGGTAGATACAATGGTTCACGGAACCTTGGAAGAAAAAATCCAACACGGAAATTCTAGGCTCCAAGAACTTGAAGAAGAAAGGGTACCATTAAGGAAGAAAAGACGCGGAAATCAAGAAGATGGAGGACGAGATAAAGGAAAATTTTCTCAGTAAAAAGACCAGGGTGATAAGGTAGGATGCGCATGATTATGATGACAAGTTTGAGGCCTATCGTCGTGAATTGATCATTCTGATGCCTTGGCGTGGACTGCACATTACTAAGTGAATCAACGAGGGTAGCGCGTTGCAGATGATAAAGTGCGCAATGCCGCCTGTAACAATAAAAGGTGGGTATTTTCCAAGAAACGTGATGGATGACATGATGAAACTTTACACAGGTGGTGCGACCACCTGACTAGCCTAAGGGAGTGCAGTCTTAGCGCTCCAGGCATTTGAAAGGAAGTGCGAGACTATAAACTATTCTGCCCGGGAGCTACGCGCAAAAACAAAGAGTCACAAGGTTCGCGACGTGCACGAGGGGCTGCACTGCCATGCGAGTTGGCCAGAAAGTGACCATTGAAGTCACTATTCACAATGGGTTGCTCGCCTTGAGACCAAATGGTGCGGGCAATAGGTATTTAAGACGCGATTTATGGGCAAGAATTGGGAAAATCTGCCGCCAAAGGAGCATTAATGAACTAGATTTGGGGGGAGCGGTCGAATTCAAATTCAAAAAGAATTATAAATTACAAGGGGCTGCTCAGCAAAGAAAACTTGGTCAATTGCGAATTGAGTTATTGATTAGAGTCCTGTTTGTTTTGTGTTGAGCATTGATTGAGCCCCTAAGTTTGCAAGTGATAGATTTCTGGACGGATACGATGGCAGCAACTGAGGAAGTTATGGAAATAACAGAAATGACCGCCAAAGAGGCCACATAGGCCCTGACTATGGGGGAGACTTCGGAAGGCATCAGGATTGTGGAAGAAATCCCAAAATCATCGCCCATGCCAAGACCAGAGAAGGACAAACAAGTGATGGTTCTCATACGTGTGTCCCCACAGAACCCGCTGCGCACCAAGCTGTCAATGGAGGATAAGGGGAAAGTCGTCACCAGAGAGATCGAGGAAGAAGAAGAAGACCTGGAGGACCTTATCATAAAAGAGGATGAGGACGAAGGCATGGAGGAGGAAACTGAGCCTGCGCACCCCCCAATAAAGCTGCCCGCCTATGTCCCCCCGCGGAAAGGGAAGGCTAAAGTGCCCAAGGACCTTGACAAGACCAAGAGCTCACTCCAAACCCCGCTTCTCCTAGACAACATTATTTTCTAGGGCACACACCTAGGACGGGTGCCGAGCTTAAAATTTGAATATTGGGACCTCACTGACCACGAGAAGTTCCCTCACCTTGATACCTCGCACCTCATGAAGCCCAAGCAGAACACCGTAGCGGGGCTTATAGAATTAGAGCCACGAAAGTGGTTGCGTGGAGTGGAAAAGGTCGGGCTATTTAACCTACTCTGGGTGCCTCATTTCCACCGTGCCCCAATAACAATTTTCGTCATCAGGCAATTACTCTGCCTGGTGCATGATGGGTTTTTGTGGCTGGAGGAGCCCATCCCCATCATGACAGACTTGATTCACCACATTTCCTGGCTTCCATGCAAAGGAGAGGGCCCCGTAGACATCTCGGAAGGGAAGAGTAGTGACTTAGACATCGTGGAGGCCATGAAGAAGAAATACAAGCTGGCGAAGAAAAAAAGGGGCTATGCCATATCCAAAATCAACAATAAAGCAATAAGAGTGGTGACCCAAATATTGGTCGTTAAGATTATGCACAAGTGCTGCATGGATGAGGTACCTGCGCCGGTGGTAGCACTTGCTAAACAGTGCGCGGAGGGGGTCCAGTTTAACTGGTCTAAGTTCCTCTACAAGGAATTCTTAGAGAATTGCTGCGAAGCTCAGGAACAGGGCAAAATGTTCCACTATGCATGGCTTCTGCTATTCATAGTACTCGTGGTAGGGGAATTTCCAGAAGATAGTCAATTCCCCACAATTGACAGGGATCTACCGGAGGCTGCGAAGTATGCTTCACTCTGGGCCACAAAGGATGCAAATAGGATCCGTGACAGTAAGATATTATGGGTGTTCATGGAGATGAACCTCAGAATGGCGATCAACCACAAGTCGTGGTTGTCGCCCACTATCTACAATAGCCTGCAGATTTTTGTGGAATTTAAAGCGGACATCCACAACATATATAGCAGAGCACACAAGGACCTGGAAAAACAGTGGAGAAAGCTACCCTTAGTAGCCACAGACAATGTCATCTTTAACTTATTGGAGACATGGTCGCTGGAGTGGCACGCTCCAAACATCGTGGAGATAGAGAAGTTGGCCACACAGAGGAAGAAAGAAGAGGCCAAATTGCGCATCGCACAGTTGGTAGAAAAGAGAAGGAAGGAGGCAGCAACAGCAGAAGCGCATGCAGCATGGGACGTTGCATAGACAGTAATTGAATAGGAAAAGGTTGCAACAGCAGCAGCACAGGAGGCAACCAAGAAGGCACACGAGGGCCAAAAGTTGCCTTCACATGGGCAGGAAGCAAAGGAAGAATAGGGAGGCGCAAACCTGCAAACCGCGTCAACACAGTTGAAGCGCCAGCACCAAACCGAGTGGACATGGCTGTACAAGAAGGTCAAGGCATCAAAGTTTTCTATTGACCCGATCAGCCTAACCAAGGGTGATCTGCACGACATCGGTGAGACAGTGCGCGATGTCACCTCCAAGGCCCTCCAAAATTTTATGCAGGATAACCAGATTGTGTTGGGGGCCCTCAGAGCACAGCTGTAGGAGTTGCAGGTGCGCCCTCCTTTGGCTGGTACCCTTTCAACCAGCGTCACAGTCGGAACAATGACAGCAGAACAGATGTTGTGTGCTCGGGTGTCGAACACTGTAGTGCTACCAGAAAGGGCACTAGTGACAATAGATGAGGTCGATAGGCCAATATTTAGCACGTTGAAAGGTCTTGGCATCAACATGGCTGCACTCCTGTAGGAGACCTTATATGTTCTGTACGATGGGATAGCTGCAAAACTGCAGGCTAGGGAGAGCCGCGCACTGCAAGTCCTTAGTGAGCCGAAAATCAACATGGAACAGTTGAGCTTGCAGCGTGATGAAGTGGCGTCGCAAAATCAACATCTTGTACAGGTACTAGATGAAGCTTTCCAAATCATCCCGAAGTTGGCCATCCCATCAGACACACTAGTAGAGGCACGCATCCACAGACTAGCAGCAGGGGTGCACGAGGCGCGGAAGGAAATGACAAAGGTTCAACTAGCACTGAACCTTCAGATTGTCGAGCTGCAGTTAAAGACGCAACCATCCACCCCTCTGGAAGTCAGAGAACAACGCTCTAGCGCTATTATAGCGGGGACTAGATGAGATTGGCAGTGCAGTGCGAGATTGCACCAGCATGTTGGAAGAGTCATTTGAGGTCCTCACAAATCTGCAGAAGGACCCCAACATCCAGCGCTTAGAGACAGAGGCGAGAGAAATCCAACAGCAGTATGACAACGTCAAATGAACTGCACAGACAGTGGCCCTCACTCAGAGGCTTGCATGGATGCAATAGGCCAAAGCATTGAAAGAACAGGTGGACGTGGCACGACATAAGGAAGCAATCCTGAAGGCGCACGTTCAGCCTTGGATTGACGAGGCCTTCACCATCACAACAGAAATTGAAGGCAAGCTCACACACATGCAAGGGATACAGGCACAGATGCAGAGAAGAACTTCCAATACCGCGGTCTCAGAACAACGCATGTAGCAGATCCAACAGGCAGCAGCTCAGTGCGATGCCAACCTTGCAGCAGTTCGAGCAGAGTTGGAAGGACTCCGCACGAAGATCTTCGCGCCGGCAAAGTGACTCGAGGGCGAGTCATGATGTTTGTGTTGGGGGCCTGTTGGGCATGGAATCCCCCTAAGGCATGTTTTGGGGCTTAAAGTCCAAGTTTTGACCAAATCTTTTTGAAATTATGATAGAATCACAGGGTTGTCCGACCTCGTTTTGTAATGTAATGTTGGCTTAATAGACCTACCCATGGTCCGCGGACAATGTGATTATATAAATAGAGCAAGGCTCTAAGTGTAGAGAAAGGCACAAGAGCATGAGAATTCTAAGTGATTGAGTAAAAGTGAAAAGTGTGTCTTTGGGTTGTAGGGTAGGGGAAGGCTCTACAACTGAGTGCACATAGGCCTAGTAGTCTGCAGATGAGTGCGTAGACCCCTGCAGCTGAGTGCACAGGGCAGGTCGAGTCTGTAACCATTGCAAGAATCAATAAAGAGAAGTTTACCATATTTATGTGCATATTTTCCGGTTTTAATGTATGATTGGGTATAATTTGCCAGTATACTGTTTATCTTCTGCGCGAACTTATATGAATGTTTTTTATAAATAATTATAACGTAAGACATCCAAGGACACGGAGGTAATTAACTGGTATAGGAAGATAAGTAAGATCTCGAGTAATAGCACAGAGCGCGGATCTAGCAGTGTGGAAACTCCACAGCACCTGGTTAGGCATGTGCGAAGGCAGTGTATCAGGGCATGAGGAATAGGGAAGTGTGTGAAGTGACCTGTGTGCAGGGACAAACAGTGGGACCAGTCGAACCTCTCAGACATCTCAAGGGTGTGGAAACTTGGTTCTAGTACCCTACCATACTACTTCGGGTGAGACCTCAGTTCGCGCCCCGCGGACTTTTGCTGAAAGGGCCAATTATACAGGGATTTGTTTGGCTAATTAAACTCCGAACATGGGTCAAGCCCAACAAGCCAAAAATAATTGTTGAAAGCAACTCTTATGTGTGATCTTGTATGTCTAGTTTAAGTAAGTATCTAAAATCATAGTTAGTTACATCAATGTTGCATTTTGGACAATGCCATGTGTTTAAATTATTGGGAATGAGTTTTTTCATGCATTATTTCCCCACAATGATAGAAGGGTAATAAAGATAATAAAAACTCTCCATCCATATTTTATCCATTACAACCTTTACATCAAAGAGTGTGAATGTATGAGAGACATTGATGTTGGAAAGCTATACAAGTGTTATTTTTTAGGTAGTTGGTAAGAAGAACGTGCATATCTTGTAGTTAGGGATGGAGAAGTTGTAGCTAAGACTTCCTTTTCAAACCATGCTTTTAGAGTCTGGGCCTCTTCATTATCAGAGCTGACAAGAACAATAAATTTTGATGTAGTTCCAATATTTTTGCCATTGAATTCACTAACATGAGCAAAATTTGTTGATTCATTTTCATTTTGTTGAATTTTTAATTTAATTTAATTTCATTGGGTGAAAAACAATTTCTAATTGAAATTACCCATTTAATATTTTCACATATCGTTTTTAAAAATACCAAAAAATATATGAGATGAAGAAATAAAATTACAAAAACTAAAAAAAAATACAACTAAATGAGATAAATGAAAATTATCATTACTAAAATACCATTGAGATAATTAAAATGAAAA
>APFE030277745.1:0-14678 GCA_000404065.3 Pinus taeda
AACCCATTTTATTTGAGAGAAATCTCTCTTGACAAAACGATGGTCATATTTAGCTTATAGCAATTCTTTTTTGTGGCCACACCTTATCACTTGTTATCTCCAAAAATTTCAAGTTGATTAATTTTCTGAGCGAAAATAACCATGAAATTCTAAACTTCTTATCTCTTTGGATGAACTTTCCTACTGTGGTTATGGGGTGTTTTGAAGAAATTGTAAAACTGTGGTTTTGTGTATATAGATTTGGCGCTCTAATGCATACATTTTATGGTGCAAAAACATGTGCAATATGTCTTGATGCAATGAAACTAGGCCATGGCCATGCCTTATTTACTGTAGAGTGTTCCCACACTTTCCACTTTGCTTGTATTACGTCCAATGTGAAGCATGGAAATAGGGTATGTCCAGTTTGTCGAGCCAAGTGGAAAGAAGTTCCCTTATAAGGGATTCATTCAGAATCACTGCATTGCAGAGCACAAATAAGTCCTTTGAATTGGCCAAAAAAACAAGATGATTGGATGACAATGTTACCCCGTTTTCCACCTACTCGCCCCCGACATCCTAAAGTTGCAAGACATGTTACAAAGCTTGATGTTTTTGTTAATGATGAGCCATTGAAGCATCGATCAAGTGGATAAAATGGGTTAGGTGGGGAAATGGAAATGAACCTACTTTGGTTGAAATTGAGATAACATCAAGAAATTCACATACTACAAATTCAAGAGGAAAATTGGCACAAGGAAGTGGAGGGCTTCAAGGCAGAGAAGTTGATAGTACATTTGTACAGTTAAAATGTTTCCTTAGTTTTCTGCAATTCCATGCTTAGAGTTTCATGAGAAGTTCATTGTCTTGGTACCTCTGAAAGCTCCAGGATCTAGTGCAAAACAATAGTAAAGCCAAAGAACTTGGAATAATGGAAATCCATCCCAAACCCCTGATATGCCCAGAGATCGAGCCCCCATTTATCTTGTAATTGTTCTTGATGTTAATGGAAGCATGGTAGTCACAAAATTGGCACTATTTAAGCGTGTTATGGGCTTCATGATTCATAATCTTAGCCCCATGGACCACTTTTCAATCATTGCCTTCTCATCGAATGTTAAGCATTTGTTTCCTCTACGATGTATGTCTAAGGGGGGTCAGCAGTTTTCTTTGCAAGCAGTGAATGGCGTAGTGTCCACTAGTGGAACAAACATTGCTAAAGGATTCAAAAAGGGTCCTAAAGTATTGGAAGACCGGCGTGAGGAAAACCCTGTTTGTTGTATCATTTTACTCTTGGATGGGCAGAACACCTACAATGTAGGAAACCACATGTCGATTTCCATTTTGTCAAATTCTAGGAGGGTTTTGGATTATCAATCCTTGTTGTCGAGGTCAATAAGGAAACCTGCAGAGTAGCGTAACATACAGATCCATGTACCCACTTTTTGACTTGGGATGGATCATGATTCAACATCCATGCACTCCATATCAGAGACTTCTGGTGGCACCTTTTCCTTCATTGAGACAGAAAGTATCATTCAAGATGCTTTTGCATAGTGCATTGGTGGTTTTCTAAGTGTGGTGATTCAGGATATGCGGGTTATTGTCACATGTGCAAGTTTAGGAGGGCATTTGAGTGCCATACAAGCACACAGTTATCTAGGCAATATTCTAGACGATGGGCAAAAGGGATTGGTAAAGATTGGAGACTTGTATGTAGAGGAGGAGAGGGACTTCTTGGTTCATGCTAAGCTTCCTCCATTTAGAAAACCTGAAGAGAGCACCATTGCTAATGAAATTAAAATTTTAAAGGTTATTTGTTCTTATAGGGATATTATTGCACAAGAAATATTCAGACACCAATGACAAAATTATCTATTCGACGTCTTGAATATGTTAGCAGCAATGAATAGGTTTTTTGTCTTGAGATTGACAGGAAAAGAAACAAATTTTTCACCGCAGAATCCATAGCAGAGGCTAGAGCAGTGGCAAATATGGGTGATTTGACAAGTGCCCAACTTGTATTGGGGATCAGAAGAAGGGATTTACAGGCATCCCAAGGATTTATGGATCAATTATCAGCTATTTTTTCAAACTCGGTGGATTCTCTAACCTTATTCCAAGCGTTGAGGGGCTTAAACAGGGTTGCACTCGTTTTCCCATCTTAATCAGGATTTACATTGAATCATGAGCTTCACTAGTTTTAGATGACACATGCCAATGAAGGGTGCATTTTACACCATGGCCTAAGTACTTATTATCATTGACTGATTTGGTCTTAATTGCTTCCTCTCTTGAGAGTCTTCAGTCACATCTTGATTTGTTGGCTTTCCATTCATAATTTGGGGTTGTTAATCTTAGTAAGGCTAAGAATACGTTTTTTAGTGCAACCAAAGATACTATGTCTTGGTTGCATTTCTCCAACTTAGGAGAACCAATTAAGATCACCCCTACCTATTCTTATTAAGTTATTTAGGTGTCCACTTCTTTAGCTGTTTTGGAAAAGCAACGCTTCCAATTTCATTCTCAAGACATCCGTCGATGATGGCACTCTTTTACTATCTTGTTAGACCAATTGTATTGGATGGATCAAAGATATAATTACATTGAAAAAGGGTGAGGCCAGTTGAACACTTATTGAGAGATGATCAGATGATAGATCAACCATCATGCTCCACCAGATGATCAGATGTAAGCACACAATTCCACATGCCATTATACAAGTTGATTTGGACCTCACCCACTTCAATTAAAGACTTTTTTCAAACTTACCTCTTACCTATACAAACTTTGCACTCTTGGAGATTTTGCCTTTGGATAGGAGAGGTACCCCTATATGGCTCTTTTATCTTCCAATGAGATTGCTTCACATCCTTCTCAAAGTACATTAAGGAAAGAATGTTGGTATTTTAAAACTTTTGAGGTATCTACATTGTTGTAGTCTATAGTTATTTTCATTAATTGTCTTCCTCCCTACACATCCTCTTTGAATTCCCCCCGTCTACCTCCTTTGAAGGCAGAACTCAATCATGCAGTAGAAAATATCTATAGGTAGTTCATTCAGGCAACATGGACCTCCCTGCGCCACCACCCACTCAACAACCCTCTCATCCACTCAATCCTAAGTTGGGCTTCAAGGTTGATACCTTAATAAGAATCTTAGAGGTCATTCTTATTCGACCAACATACCTACAATAGCATTGGTCTCATGACATTAGAGATGAATTGGAAAATGAACAAGGAGAATTTACAGGAGTCCTAAAGGCAACCTCTGAAAGGTTGAGAAAGTAGCCTGACTGTTTAGTATGCGTAGCAAACAAGATGGGAGGACATTACAAAGTAAATCTAGGGTATAAATCAGAATGCTTTCCATCCTCATGATGTTGGAAATGGAAACTTAGGCTTCTCCCAAAACAATAATTTTCCTCTGGTTGATCCTAAACTAATATGGGATTACCTACAGAATGGGTTTTGACAAGGACCTGGTATTTATTGTTTATGTAAGGTAAGCTCCAAAAGTGTCATCTATCTCTTCTTGAATTGTCCCTTTACCAAGGAAGTGTGGAGTCTGTACAACCTCAAAATCTCACACTGGTGGAAACGGAAGCAAGCTAGGAAGGAGTATCAATTGAAGCAACCCTAGAAACCTGGTTCAAAAACAATGAGGCTAGAAAGAGCCACTATTCCCTGCCAACTATTGTCCTTTGGGAAATATGGATGATAAGGACTGAGGCCTTGCTCCAAGACAAATTAGTCTCTACTGGAAGCCTTCCCTAAATTTAAGAGAGCTACCTTTTCTACCAAAAAGTCTCCAAGCATGAAAAACTAAATAAATCTAGCAGCCCCTGACATCTCTCCTCAACTTTAATACTCCTCATGGATTCTTCGATGAGGCAACAAGTAGAGACTCAAAATGGAGTGGAGGTAGGGGGATTCTGATTATTTCAGAGAATCTGAACACAAAGCTAATCTCCTTTGAATGTGGATTAGGTGATGCCACATATCTTTTTGTACATGTAAACACTACCACCATCACAATGAACTTTAAATGTGGATTAGGTGCTACCACAAATATTTTTATAAACATAAAGGCTACCATCATCCTAATGAACTTAGCAAGAGGAGGAGGTCTTAGAAGCAAAAATATATATGGGGACTCCAAACTAGTTACTGACTAGATGTAGAGCTCCAAAAATAAGAAATTGTTTAATTATAGAGGTGCCTCAAGTTGCATAAGAACTAAAGAACACCATCAATTATTGTATCCTTTCAACACATCTACAGAGTTTAACCAAGAAGTCGATACTTTCTCAAATCAAACACATAGAAGAGAACATGGTTCTGTTTTGATCAGAGGATCAATTGTGGTTGGGGAAGAGATCCATCCACCAAGGCAAATCAAATGCTATTTCAAGATTACTCTAGTTGAACATGAAGTTGTTGTATGTAGTCTATCAAGGCTCTTTCAATGTATATGAATAAAATACTAGTGCCGCCTTTGCAAAACTTGTTCCTTGAAAGACAAATTCCAGCTTGAAATTTTGTCTCATTCTTGGACAATGCCGTAGGGAAATTGCTTTTGGATGTGCTCCTTTGATTTAATAAAGGTTTATGCTTTCTTTGTTTGGAAAGTAAAATACATTGGTCTCATGGCCTGATATTTCCATTGGGCCAATGAAAGTGTGATACCATTATCTCAAGATTAAGACCATACAACATATCCCTCATGATAAGAATTTAATATATTGTAGAATTGAGGCTTTTGTGATCCATCATATTTATAAGAAGAGCTTCAGCGTAAATCACATGAAAAAGACCTTTGTCGACGCGTTTCGAACCAACTAGTGTGGTTCATCGTCAGGACAAGTTGAATAATCATATATGGCATAGCATGTTAAATAGACTGTGCAGAGACTCCAACGGCTACATAACGGCTAATTGACGGCTAATTTGGACTATAAGGTCAGGTAATTAGTACATGAGAGAATAACTAAATTTTTGTTTAGAAACTTTTTGGCGAAATCACATAATTGATCATTTGTCAACGTGTTTCGAACCAACTAGTGTGGTTCATCGTCAGGACAAGTTGAAGATACAGATCCAGTATAGCGAGTTAAATAGTCCAAGCAGAGACTCCAATGGCTAAAAAGACTAACGGCTATTTTTCAACTTAAGGACCCAGTCAAACCTCCTTTAACTAAATTAATATTAATAATTCTTTATAATTATGTTATACTTCTAGAGTAAGTAAATTGGGTAAAAATTAAAGGTTATTAAAATTGTATAAATAAAATAAAAATGATTTTATATAATAATATCCAATAAAATAAAATAAAAATGATTTATTTAATACTTGACCTTAGAGTCCAAATTAGCCGTTAATTAGCCATTATGTAGCCGTTGGAGTCTCTGCACAGTCTATTTAACATGCTATGCCAGATATGATTCTTCAACTTGTCCTGACGATGAACCACACTACTTGGTTCGAAATGCGTCGACAAAGGTCTTTTTCATGTGATTTACGCTGAAGCTCTTCTTATAAAAATTTAATATATGTACAATCTAGGAAATTGAGACCAAGGAGTATTTTACTTTTCAGTGCTTTGTCTACTATGAACAAGTGAGATATCATTGCCCCTTCAAGAATTTTGAAAGGAACCTCTTTATCTTTTTGGGTTATTTTTACTAGATATGTTTTTTGGCACTCCTTCAAAAGATAACAGTTCTCCAATGCCATTGCCAAACCATGTGATAACCCTCTAGGATTAGCTACTTGATTAATTCCATCTTTCAGCCCCTCAACAATAGCATTGGTGTAAAATGTCATTTAGGCTATCTGGTAAGATAGTGGAGAATTTCATTAACAATTTCTTTGTAATTCAAGAAGGCTCATACTCGGTTGACCTAGCTGCTGCAGGAGCGCCCAATGACTGTCCCTGCGCCTAAAGTCGCCGCCTCGGCCCTGAGACCATTAAGGTGGGCTTATCCACGCGACACTGCTCCTGCCCCATCAACGATCCAGACTCTGCTTCCCTAATCGCTCTGTTCTGAGCTGATCTGGGGGCTATGCCCGCTATTCTTGGGTAAGCTCGATTAGATCGAGCTAAAGCTGCTCCAATGGAGACTCCTTCACCTCCTCTCTCTGAAGCCAGGGCTTTTGTTAATTTGCTGAGCTCTCTTCCTAAAAAGAAAACGTTCGAGGCTGCGAAATTTGTAAAACGCTTGGATGACATCCCTAAGATCTCGCTTCCTCCCGAGAAGCCGATCCAGGTTGCCCTCTCTCTTGTTGAGCATGCTTTGGTTGGGCAGTTCACTGGGCTCTGGCCCTCACCCAAAACTACAGAGAGCTGGGTCGCAAGGAACTGGGCGCCGCTCATTAAAAGTAGAGTTACTTCGTATTTTCTGGGGAAGGGTTTCTTCCTGTTTGAATTTGTTGAAAAAGAAGATAAGGAGTTGATATTTCGCAATGGCCCCTATTTCATGGGCCCTCAAGGGTTGTATCTTAACAAGTGGACGCCTGAATTCGATCTAGCAGTTGACGTCCCCTCAGCCGTCCCTATGTGGGTTCGTTTGCCCAATCTGCCAATGCACTGCTGGAACTGGGAATCCCTCGTGCACATCGGAAATAACTTAGGTAAATTCATCGACCGTGCCAACAGAAAAGATCAGTTTGATTGCACTAGAATCTGTGTTGAAGTTGACCTGGAGGTCGGTCTGCCTGAGGCAATAAAGATTAGGGTGGGAAGTTGGTCGAATGTTCAAAAACTGGATTATGAGCAGCTCCCGTTTAAGTGCAGGAAATGCCATGCCATGTCTACGGCCATTTTGCTAGAGGTTGTCCGAAAAACAGTGAAGCAGAGAAAGGTAAGGAGGAAGGATGGACTCAGGTTAAAAGATCCAAAAACAAAGCACCAAGATCTGGCAATAACAATGCCAAAGTCCCACAGACTGGCTTTGGGCTCCAACCCCCTCACATGGAAGAACAAGGAAATAAATTTATTCAATTAAGTTCAGCAAAGGAGGACTCCCAAGGAGTAGAGATACAGAATGAAGGACCACCTCACAATCAGCCCTCACCGGAGCCAAAGCAAGTCGAAAGCAATGCAGTCAGAATGGAAGAGATACCCTCAGAAGAGGTTGAGGAAGTGCAAAGCTCGGAGGATTAAGAAGAAGAAGGAGAAATAGCAGGATCACAATCTTCGACCAGACGATCAATGAGAGGCCGAAAATCTGCCCAAGAAAAGAGAGAGCAGGAGACATACAAAGACAAAGTGCAAGGAAGCCAGCCTACCCTCGAGAAACTTTTGGCTAAAACACCGAAGATGACTAGAAATCAGATCCAGAGCTCCAAAGGATCTCCCCACTCCAAAAGCAAGTGATGAAGATCGTCTCCTGGAACTATAGGGGTATGGGGAGCAAAGTAAAAGAAGAAGCCATCAAAAGTCTGATAAGATCCGATTCTCCTGACATACTCCTCATCCAGGAGACTAAACTGGAGGACAAGGCCTTCCTCCACATAGGCAAAAATTTATGGAAAAGAAGTGAAGGACAAGCAGTCTCAGCGCGGGGTGCCTCAGAAACCCTGGGCACTCTATGGAACACAAACAAATTCTCAAAGGTTCTAGAGGTCGCCAACTCTCATTAGCTGTTCACAAAGCTGAAACATGTGGACTCAAATGAGACCCTCTGCCTTATTAATGTGTATGCTCTAGTTAGCGCTGGAGAGAAAAAGATCTGCTGGGAATCCACTAGAGGATTGGTAGATTCTGAAGATCTGGTAAACATCATCATTACTGGGATCTAAAGCTCACCTTATCCTTGGCTGAAAAATGCGGAAGAAGCATAGTAAGGGACCTGGCGTGTGAATGGGTGGAGGATCTGCTTCAGGATTGGGATATGATCAACATCAAACCCTCATCGGGCAAATACACCTGGTCCAACAGAAGGCTCGGCCTGGGTCACATTGCTGCAACGTTAGACACATTTCTTGTTCAAGGTTCTTTCCTTCTTCTTGGTTTAGAATCTAGAATGCATATTCTCCCTTGCAGTGTATCTAATCACAGACCCATCAAACTTGATCTCGTGGCCCATATGGATCAAGGCCCTATCCCTTTTAAATTCAGTCCCTTTTGGGTCAAGGAGCAGACCTTTATGCAACTAGTAAAAAACACATGGAAGCAGCCTGTCAACGGCTCTGCCTTCTTTGTTTGGGAAGAAAAGCTTAGGAGAGTGAAAGCTGCATTGAAAACTTGGGCTAAATCCCTTCCCAGTCCAGCAGTGGAAAGGAAAAAGATTCAAGAAAGCCTCGAGAACCACCATTTGAACGCGGAAAATGAAGTGATCACAAAAGAAGTCCTTGATAACAAGGTCGAGCTCCAGCAAAAGCTACTAAAAACAAGCTTGGCTGAGGAAGAGCATTGGAGGGTCAAATCTCGTAGGCTTTGGCTCAAGGTAGGAGATAGGAACTCTGCTTTCTTTCACAAGCAATCCCAAGCTCGAAAATATTTCAACTCCATTTCTGAAATCAAGGAAGAGAACAACACCCACGGAGATATCCAAGCATAAAAAATGTTGCCTTCCTTCATTTCAAAAGTTTGTATAGTGAAAAAGAGGGCCAGGGGCAGACCTCATCCTTAGTAAATGAGGTACCCACTCTGATCTCGGCCAGAAAGAACCAATTCTTGGAAGCAAAAGTCACTAATGATGAAATTAAATCTGCTCTATTCGCCATGGAGTCTGACAAGGCTCCAAGCCCAAATGGCTTCACTGCCAGATTCTTGCAGACTTGCTGGCAGATTGTGGAAAAAGATTTAGGCAGAATGGTTTGAAAATATCAAGCTTGTCAGAAAATAGGAGGAAGTACCAACTCAGCTTTCTTAGCCTTTATCCCTAAGGAAAAAGGAGCCAACACTTTCTACAGATTTCGCCCTATCTCCCTTTATAACATAGGTTACAAACTGATAACAAAAGTGATTGCCAACAGGTTGAAAACTATTCTTCCTTCCATTATTCCAGAGAATCAGGGAGGTTTCATTCAGGGAAGATAGATAGTGGACAACTTTATCATGGTCCAAGAGGCAATCCACTCAAGCTTGACCCGGAAAGAGAAAGGTATGGTTGTCAAACTGGACCTAGAAAGCGCCTTTGATAGGGTAAGGCACAGATTTCCGCTGGATGTCTTGCACAAATTTGGGTTTGGCCCCAAATTCATCACCTGGATCAAGGCATGTATCAGTGAGCCTTGGATCGCCCCTTTAGTGAACGGGAGGGCCACAGACTTTTTCAAAGCCTCTAGAGGGCTGAGGCAAGGGTGCCCTCTATCACCCTTGCTCTTCGTCCTCCAAGCCTCCGTCCTAAGTTTCTTTTTGAATAAAAAGCAGGCAGATCAAGAAATAATGGGCATAAGCATCGTAAGAGGCGTCAAAAGCATAAATCATGCACTGTTCGCGGATGACACTCTTCTCCTGGGCCCTGCCTCCCTTCCTTTGGCTAAAAAATTCAAAGAAGTGCTGGATGTCTTTTGTGAAGACTCAGGAAGTAACCTCAATAAAGGCAAATGTCACATTTTCTACTGGAATATAAAAACCAGAATGATCCAAGCCATTTCTAACTGCTTTGGTTTTGTAGCCTCCTCTGCTTGGTCATCCTTCAAATATCTGGGTCTCCCTGTCTTCCAAAAAAGAGCCCTCAGTAAAGACTAGTTGCCTCTGCTGGAAAAAATCAAGTCTAAAATTTGTTCCTGGGGATACAACTAGCTCAACCTAGCAGGTAAGATAGTGCTAATAAAATCTGTTCTAAATAGCCTTCCCATCTATCAGGCTGGAGTGATGATGGCTCCTCTTGGCATCACAAGGAAAATTGAGGAGTATATTAGAATTTTTTTTTGGAAAAGTAGGAAAGCTAATGAGAAGAGAATTCCATTAGTAAGCTGGGACACAATCTCCTTGCCCAGAATGGAAGGGGGACTGCAATTCAAGAATATTTACAAGCAAAATATTGCTTTGGGCGCAAAGATGTTATGGAGGATAATCGCTCCAAATCTGGGTTGGGCTCAGCTTGTGTTATGGAAAAAGTACTTCCGTGGGCAGAGAGCCCGCTGCCTAGACAATCCTATCACCACCTCTGGAACTATGATTCATAAGTTGACAGAGCCTTTGCCTTAATCAAACACACATGCACTGGATCCCTGGAAATGGGAAGCGTATTAACATCTGGGAGGACTGCATTATGGGCAGCGACCCCATTGCTGATGATCATTGTCTGATACTGTTAAAAGACTGGATGGATAGAGCTGGTGCTAAAACGTTGTGGGACTTATCTCAATGGGAAAACAACAACTGGCAGAGCTGGGGAAATCTTGAGGTGCCAGCGCATCTGTCCAAAGAATACACCAACCTCCTCGCCCACTTAAAAGGCAAAGCTCCATTAAATATCAATAAAGCAGACGCACGGGGATGGGGATCGATCCCGGGTAAGTACACAGTCTTGCAGGGCTACAAACAACTCACTCAGCATCCGAACGTGCTGCCTGATCTGAGGCCTTGGCAGGGGATCTGGTCCCATTCAACGATCCCCAAGATAGACATATTTTGTTGGCTTCTTTTCCATCATAGGATATTGACTGAAGACAGACTTCGTAAAAGAGGCGTTAACGGTCCCTCACACTGCTCGTTGTGCGAAGACCATGAAGAAACAGCCACTCATTTGATGCTCTCCTGCAAATTCGCAGCTGCTCTTTGGAAGGAGGCGTTAAGTCCCCTGAACTATGACTTCACTCATCCTAATCATTGCTCAGACTTGTTTGCAAATTGGAAGCGCATGTATCCTGGTGGCACTCAAAACCTTCATATCAAAACCGCCTAGCTCGCCCTTCCTAAAATTACCTGTTGGCACATTTGGTTGGAATGAAACCAAAGGATTTTTAATGATAAAAAGAGCGATCCTAAAATAATTTGGATTAAAATCAAAAGTCACCTAAAGGACTGCGTGGGAGATCAGTTAGATAGGGAAGATCTTAGCGATCAAGACGCAGCTTGGGGAGATTCTCTGGGCCTCTAATTCGTTGACAAAGTCAGGCTTCCTCCTCCCTTAAAGCATTGGCAAATCTGTCTCAAGACTGAAGATCTCGTTGAGTTATCCAAAAAGAAGGCAAGAAAAACTCTCTTCTTTGACGGTGCCGCAAAAGGCAATCCCAACAGTTCTGAAGCAGGTGGTGTCATTAAAAATGCAGATGGAAGAATTGAATCTAGATATGCTTGGGGAGTGGGCTTCAACTCCAGCATTCAAGTTGAAGCCTTAGCTCTCCTCCAAGGACTCAAGCTACTCATCTCTTTGGGCATCAAAGATGCAATTATTTTTGGGGACTCCCAGTCCATAATTAAGGCCATGGTGGATAAATCCTCTCCCTCAAATTTAAGATTATCAAGACTCCTGAGCAGAATTAGAGTCCTGACAAATACTTTCCAGAATCTGGAGTTCCTTCATGTAAAGAGAGAAAACAATAAAGAAACCGATGCTGAAGCCAACAAAGCGGTTCTTCTCCCCCCTGGAGCGCTCCTAAGAGATGGAGACGAAGGTTGGGACCCCATCCCTTAATAGTCTGTTTAAAATGTTTTACTGCCTTTTATTGAAGCAGTTTGTTTGTATCAGTAATTTAGGAAAGATAGATAAAGCTACAAGAACTACAGCTAGTAAAAATCGCAGGCTCAATAGAGGGGAAGTCAATTGGATCCTGATAGAAGAGAAATTTGATCTCTGTGTACCTCTTTGTAATCTGAATCATGGCTTTCCAGCCAAGAATTAATACATCAACCTACTCGTTTCTGTCAAAAAAAAAGAAAAGATAGTGGAGATACTACAAAGATAGCCAAGAGATACTGCCACTACGTACTTTCTTCATTCACTATCTCCCCTATTAGTTTGTGGCTATCTCTATCTCCTCAGTGCTTATATGGGGGCATCTAATCGCCCCCCAAATTTTGATAGCACAACCATGTTCCACACATAACCCTCTACTTTACCAATTATTTCCCATTCCCTCGCCCCTTGCCATCTGATTCCTCATGCCTTCCACGTCCACACCCTTGTGTTAGGTCCCTATAATACTAGTGATGCCCCCATTAATATTGTAGTTATCTCCCTTATTAATATTTGTGTGCCCCTATTGTCCCCATATTGTTATTATTGTGCCCCACAGAATCTCTCTATTGTTATTTTTGTGCCTTTATATTATTATTGTTAGGTCGGCTTGGTTATATTGTGACCCTTTAAACTCCTATATATAGAAAGGAGGTTTTGTCATTTGAATCATCCAAGAATTATTCATTTGTGTAATGTAAAGGAGGTTGCCCCCTTGAAGAGGCTGAATTCTAAGGCGTTCAACTATCTTTTCTATCTTTTTGTGAGCTAGTTTCATAACATTTGGTATCAGAGCTTTGGATTCTAGGGTTTTGCTACTCCAATTAGGTCATCGTGGCATTTTCCCTATAACATTTTTTCTGTGATGTTTCAGAAGCAAAAAAAAAAACAAAACAAAACAAACAACCCATTTGAGACAAAATCACACTGAACCTCGTGTCCGCATTTCAGAGCTTTTCGCACTATATTTGCGGAGATATGATCTGAGGAAGTTTGCCTTTTTGCAGACTCTTGAATTACATTCCAAACAGGTGACCTAGGGAAAATCATCATAAACTTCTCTCTGAGCATCAAATTGAAATTTTGTAAGAAGGTACAGAAGGAGGACGGACTATAGTTTCTTGTATATATTTTTCAGAGCCTTAGGTTGAAACAGTGACACGTGGCACTTCATACAAGTTTGCTCTTCTGGAAAGGTCTATAATCAGGTCATCTTGGGAGATCGTGCATAAATCTTCCTTGGAGAATCCAATTTGGATCAAACTGGTGGCATTGGAAAGAAAACGTAGACGGCTACCATAAGTCGTAATTTCAGAACTAGATGATCCAAAATTACAGAGATGCATCAGATTCAATATCAAGCTCCTACAAAGTGAAAAAAGGTGTGTAATTTTTTTAAATTTTTGCATAAACTTGGTTTGAAAAATTAGTTTGAAGGAATTCAAAGGGCATAGTAAAGCATTATTATCAGTAATTAATTCCCCGAGGAAAGAAAAATAAAACACCTAGTAAGTAACCTGAAAGCACTAGCATGACTCATGAAGAAGAGGAAGAAATGCAACATGATATATCAAAATTACGAGACTAAGTGCAACAAGTGTCACTTGCACAAAAAGGTGTAGAAGCTAAGATGGATGGTTTAAAGAAAGGTGTAGAAGCTAAGATGGATAGTTATAGTTTAAAGAAAGGTGTAGAAGCTAAGATGGATTATTTAAAGAAGGGTGTAGAAGCTAAGATGGATGTCATGGAAGCTAAGATGAATGGCATGGACACTAAGATGAATGGCATGGACGCTAAAATTGATGGCATGGATGATAAGATGGAAGAATTAACAATAAATATGAATAATTTGCTACAAGGAATGGTCACTAATGGTGAAAAGGTACTAAAGGAAACTCATGATGAGAACAAAAGAAATGTTAATCATGATTCCATAGACTCTAATGTTGGATCGAAGACCCACCATATTCCAAAAATCGATATGAGGAAGTTTGATGGCAAGGATCCCGCAACATGGATATTACAGATGGAGCAATTTTTCGATCTCAATAATGTGCAAAACACACAAAAGGTACGTATGGCAACTTTATATTTGGAACCAAATCAGTTTGTATGGTATCAATGGCTTTGCTGTCGTAAACAATTTATCACTTGGGCAATTTTTACTGAAGAATTGGTGGCACATTATGAGGATACAAAAAGCAACACTTTTTTTAGCCAATTGATAAGTCTCAAACAAAAGGGTTCTATAATGGAGCACATTGAGGAGTTCCAAAAATTGAACATAAGGGTAAAAGATATTCCAGAGGGGCATAGGATTGATGTGTTCATAGGGTCTTTAAAGGATAATATCCAACATGATGTTCGCCTTTGGGAACCTGATTCATTAGAGAAGGCATCAGGTTAGCAAGAAAAATGGAAAGCAAAATTATGGCAAGCAGGAAGCATACCAATCACAACTATAAAGACGGAAGTGTTGTTGCCCCTAGTCTTCCACAACCTATAAGGTTGACACCACAACAATTGGAAGAAATAGTCAAAGGCTTTGTTACAGTTGTGATAAGTAAATACAACTAAAGTCATAGTGGTGCTGAGGAAGAAATTATTCTAATAGATTGTGAAGAGGAGAAGAAAAGGAGCAAGAAATGGTCAAAAAAGAAAGAGGATATACTTAGGAACAAAGCTAGTAAGAGAAATGAACTGACCCATATCTTGTAATGCATTGGATATGATTACCACTCCTCAAACCACAAATAGAAGGACAATCAAGAAGAAAAAGGTAATAGTGTTGATTGATTCAGGAAGTACCGGCACAATTTATTCATGTAAGATAGCAAAAGAATTGAATTGCTTCCTATATCCAGCACCAGAGTGTCAAGTGATGGTTGCAAATGGAGGAACAATAATTGCTCTGGAAAGTGCCATAATATCAAGCTATCCATGGGAGAATATGTATTGACTAGCCCAATGCTTTCCATTCCAATGGGAGGTGTTGATGTTGTACTAGGAGTGCAATGGCTACAATCCTTGGGTATAATAGCTTTTAATTTTCAAGAAATTTT
>APFE030277745.1:17519-41933 GCA_000404065.3 Pinus taeda
ACTAGTGATTACCCCATTACTATTGTAGTTGTATCCCTTATTAATATTGTTGTGCCCCTATTGTCCCCATATTGTTATTACTGTGCCCCATAGAATCCCTCTATTGTTTATTTTGTGGCTTTATATTATTATTGTTAGGTCGGATGGGTTATATTGTGACTCCTTAGACTCCATATATAGAAAGGAGGTTTTGTCATTTGAATCATCCAAGAATCGTTCATTTATGTAATGTAAAGGAGGTTGCCCCCTCAAAGAGGCTGAATTATAAGGCGTTGATCTATCTTTTCTATCTTTTCTTGAGCTAGTTTCATAACACTAACGCACTTCACATCTTCCCACCAAATGGCATATTTCCTTTTGAGACTGAAAATGGTTTTCATGGCTTTCATATTCTCTATATAATCATGCAACTCAAAGAAATTCTTCATTCCAGGCAACCATGCTTCTTCATCTTCCAGTTTTTTCACCTCTCCATCGAATGTAGGTGGCTTGGAAGTCTTGAACTCATATGGCAAGTATCCCTCTCACTCCACCTGTAACTATGATAACAATGAGGACCATCATACCTGTCTGAACCAAATCTAGAATAAAACACGTAGCCACTACCTCTCCTATCAAGTGTATCCAAGAGCCTACCATCTCTAACTGTGTCATCCTTGTCCGGCTTGTGCCCTCCATGAGATCTGCTACCATACGCCCCATTAGCCTTTTCCTCCTATCCATAACTAATATGTGGTTTTCCATGTCTCTGCAAATTTGACAAACTCTAAAGGATCACTACATTGACCTTTGCTTGTTTCTCCTGTGCCCTAGCAAGTATTTCCTATGACTGAATGATTTTTTCATTATCTTCATTACAACTCTTGATTTCTGCTTTTAGACTTCTCAAAGTATCTTATATGCCAGGAGAGTACTCATCTCTGTGTTTCTCATGTGATCTATAAGGAGCATCACATGAATTGTAATCCACCATTCTTCTAGTCATGTTTGATCTTCTTCATCTTGCAAACATACCATGTTAGATAAACCAAATATAAACATAATCAACATACCTCAGTGAAGTCTAGGGGAGGTTATATCATTTTCAAAATCGATCCATATTAGCACGATAAATATATATAAATAATCATATAAATATGTCAACATCATGCATGTTAACACTAGTTGCATACAAATACCTTATGCATGACAACCATAACCATGACCACACATGCATAACCACCACATAGACACTCACATGCATGTATTATAGCCACTTTTACTCTAAGGTCCATTGTTGTAGCCTCGCTCTGATGCCACCTTGTAACCACCTCCTCCCACATTTACCCAATGTCCTCGTTCTTCCAGGATAAACATGAGATGAAGAGTTATTATGACATGACTAGACCTCCCAACTCGAGTTAAGGATGTGGGGCCTATAAAATGACCACAAATTGACAACTCACAACATCCCTAAGGGCTACATGACACTCATGGGTTGAAGGATCACCCCAACTAACCAAGCCCTAAGTGGGGGCTGCATTTCTCCCAATTTAACTCCTAAATGCATGCATGACAATGTCTCTATGTGGATATAGGCCTCCAAATGCATGCACACCACTACTTGAGTGCGGTTGTGACCCAAATTATCTAGTTCGGAGAGTGCGGTCCTGAAATCTAAGCCATAATTCCAGACCATCTTCCAAACCACTACCCAGAACTTCCTGAGAGTTTTCATACTCATAATTTACTCAATGACAAAGCTAAAAATTCAAACTTGAATCAAAAATTTGACCCGAACTAACCAGAACACACTAGGAATTTCGTTAAACACATGGAAAACATGTAAGCTATAGGTCATGAATGCATATATGATCATAAAAGTCGAAGATTCATCTAAGAATCATCGAGAAGGCCCTATACCCTCTCCACATAGTTGTAACAACACTTATTAGTCCATGTATTCATCCACTGATCAATAGATAATCAATTCATGTGTAACACCCCTCCCTTGTATGTAAAACTTTGCTAACCTAGGCTGAGAAAAGCTAGGTCTGATGTGTAACAAGAAAAGTAAATACTTTATGAAATAAATAAAATAATTAATCACTTGGAAAAGTGAGACACCAAGAGATAAGATTTCTCGCCAAATCCCATTGGTGAATGGAAAGGGATAATTCTTCCATGACAAGACTTCTAGATCCAATTCTAGATAAGATTAATGGATTGGAGATAAATATCCATTAAGATACTTAGCTATAGAAATATGCTAAGTTAAGAAAAACATAAAAGCCTTGTGGGAGAGAAAGGCAAGCTTTTATGAGGAAAAGTCTCCCTGGAGATAAAGGCAAGATTTTCTGGGAAAAGCCTAGGCAGATGGATAAAAAAGATCGATAAAAGAGGGACGTTGCTAATGGAAACCATATCATGAAAGAGGGTATTAAATAACAATTGAAGAGATCAACAGAGGTAGTTGATCCATGGCAATAACTCTCAGCTCGGGGGTGAACTGGTGGAAGACAATTCTAGGTTGGGTGGTGGTGCTTGGTTTTTCCCAAGTAACATCCTTTTAGATAATCTGGTTGCATGAGATGTTTGTATGTTGACTCTTACTCTCTATATTGTCAATTCTGAAGCATATAAGAGAAATTTCTTAGGTTGTTCTTACATATAAATTGATTGAATAATGTGCATATGACTGCTATGTATGACTAGATTTTCCTAAGTTAGTTGTGGGCATGAGTTGATTATATATGAGCGCATATGATAGCCATTTCATATAAATTAAATCCCAGTTATGTTTAGTAAAGAAACATAATATGTGGATATTATGCAGTATTGGTGCTATCCTGTATTTTGTCTAAGATAGTGAATAATTATGCTTGAGACAACTATGTAAATTGGGTAACTGTGGTTAAGGCTGAACTATGTAAACTATGGTTCAGGTTATTTATGCTATGCATTATGCATCCAATGCTTCTCTTTTAACTAATTTTCCATAATCCCTAAGATACACATGAAATTGTGGCAATAGGACTATGATTGTGTTATGGGAAATACTAGCTTTAGTATATTTATGATGAAGTTTTCATCTATGCTGATATTGAGGTAGAAAAGGAATTCTTTATGCATAATCTTGTCCTGTTGAATGCCCATTGTTGATTGTTAATTTCTAGTTATAATACATGCATAAGGGTTGAATTGGAAGCTTGTATTAAGGTTCTATTTATTGCACCTAAGAGTCCACATCTTGAATCTAGTAAAGCCTCGGAGGAGTTGTAGTATGGTGCCCAAGGGGTATGGCTCATTTCTTTCTCGTTGTCAAAATTTGAAGAATACGAGTATAGAGTATTATAAATATTTGTTCATGTGATACTTCTGACGACTAATTGAATCTAACTTTAACCAAAGCAAATTTGAGGAATGGGAGCCTAGTAGGAAATTGTCAAGTTAGGCTCAAGGTAGTATGTGACATCATGACAAGATCCATAAATGATACACATTATATAAGTAACATATAACCAAAAATAACTATCATATAAACCATGGCAGAACAATCATAAGGTTACCATCATAATCAATACATATACTCATATATCACCATAGGAAAATGTCTCATATTAACATCAGAAAATACCAACCAATTTAGGAACTTCCATGTACCACCCAACCATAGATTGACTTGTACCAAATCTCTCTTTCAGCCAACCATCCCTGTGCCATATTCCAAGCATGAATGTGGGATCTCATGGAATAAACCAAGATAAACCAAACCAAGGCTTCCATAGGAAAAACCATGTCAACCTTTAAAAAATGATTCAACGTCATAGTGAGACATCATTATCACCAATCGGATCGGTCTCTACTTAAGGTTTTTAGGGCTCCAGGAACTAGTAACTCAATGCACAACCTTATAGGGCTCTAGAGCATTTGCCCCAACCTAGGTTCTAGGACTAGTAACTCAACCCAAGTTATTCCAAGGATTCCAAATTGTTTGTTCCAACCCACATCCATAAGCAATTATGAGCACCAATCAGAAAATAATAAAGTGGAAAAACCCACAACACCATGGCTATTCAGGAAATGACAAGGCAAGGCTAAAACTACTATAAATCTAGGAAAATATCCATGCTAATGACAACACACAACAAGATAATCACATGCATATACCATGCATCTGTAACATCCCCGGGTTAAAATTTCATGTAATAAAGTTAATAAAAGAAAACTAAGACCAAGGTCATGGGACACTATTCCAAGTTTAATGTTGGGAAAAACATCTAAGTGGGTGTTCATTTGGTTTATTATGGCTAAGGAAATTGGAAAAGGCAGAGAGACATTACTTTTCATTTTATTCATAAAAATAAAGGAAAATGGGAGAAAAGGGAGATGAAAGGTCACAGGTTTGCATGAGAGGAAGATTGAAGGAAAAATAAAGGAAATTTTAAGAAAATAGATGCCTTAATAATAAAAAGGCTTCTGAGGATCAATTCACAACTTTTGTCAGGTCTATCTTGGAGCTCTCTCTATTCTCTCATACTATTTCACACATAGAGCATTCTTGGAGCACTTTAGCATTTGAAATAGGAAAGAAAAGGAAGGACAAGAAGGAAAATGAAAGAAAGGGACAAGAAAAGAAAAGTTGGATTAAGAAGCTTCAGGAGGAATAGTTGTAGGCAACATGTTGCATGTGTGATTTCCTAGTTGTTTTGTGAATGCATGGTACATGCAGGTGTGTATTTGGTTCTCTTGTTGTCAATGGAGTGGGTTTTTTCACGTGTGACAATGGTTTTTGCCTTGCCTTTCCATTTTCAGATAGCCATGGTGTGATGGGGTTCCTTTATTCGTTTGAACTTTGGATTGTTGGAAGATTTTGGAACCGCGTGATGTGGTATTAGGAAAATTCCCAAGGGCCTTGGAATCCCTTGACCATTTTTTGTGGGATTGCGGTAAAGCTTGAGGATGGAGACAGGAAAATTACTCAAGGTATTGGTGAAGAAATTATAAGGCATTTAAGCTTGTTTTGGCCTAGTGATCCCTTGACCAATTTTGGTGGGATTGTGGTAAATCCTGGTTGTTTATGTGCTTGTTTTGAGCCTAGGAATCCCTTAACTGGTTTTGGTGGCATTGTGGTAAAGCCTAAGGGTGTAGGTGGTTTAATCTCTGGGAATCCCTAGTTTTTTTTGTGTTAAGTCACACATTTGTGCTTGGAATATGGCACGAGTCTAATTGGATGAAAGAAATATTTGGTTCAGCTCAATCTATGGTTAGGTCAAACATGGAAGTCCCTAACTTGGTTGGATTTTTCATATGTTAATAAGAGATATCTTCTTATTGTATTTCATGAGTAAATGTACTCGTTATTATGTAGATTTGATGGTTGTTCCATCATGGTTGATAAGTTAGTTATTTCTTGGTTATAGGTTTAGTTTCATAACATGTTCTAGCTATAGATATTAGTCTGTTTGATTTGTTGATAAATGGTTAATGATTGCATGACCTAAAAAATGTTTCTTGCAACTATTATGAGAGGGAATTAGACGTTATTGATGATTCTCAAGTAAGTTTTAGACCCCTGTGTTCATATATGCATTCATGACCTATATATTACATGTTCTCAATATGTTTGACAAAATGTCTGTCATGTTCTCAGCAGTATAGATCAAGTTCTTCCTTAAAATTTGTATGTCTAGCATTGTTGTCATGTCATTATTGATTTTAAGAAATTACATGAGATTTTGGGTAGTGGTCTAGAGTCTGACCTGAAATCTAGCCTTAGATATCTAGATCGCATGCTCCTAACTAGAAATTTTGGGTTGCGACTACATGGTTGTAAGCTTGTGCATGTGATTGGAGGATTCCAACTGCATGGAGGCTTTGTTGTGGGTGCGGTTGAGGGCCCAAGGTAGAGAAGGAGGGGTCCAACTCACAGTTTGGCCACCTAGGATGGTTTCTCAGCCCCTAAGTGTCCTGTAGCCCCTGTAGGATGTTGTGAAAGGTCAAATTATCGATAGTAGTCCACCCCACTTTCTTAAATGAACCTAGGAGGTTGGGTCATGTCATAGTAGCTCTATGTCTCATGTTTATCCTGGAAAGCTGGTGAAAGAGGGTAAATGTGGGAAGGAGGTGTTACATATTGGTATTAGAGCATGGTTTAATAGTTTGGACTAGATGGGTAGAATGTGTTTGTCATGCATGCATGTTAGTTGTCTATATGTTTGTTATGCATGCATTGTATCTAGTTGATGTTATAGTGGTTACATCATGCATGGTAACTAGGATGATGATTGAGGTGATGCGGTATATTTATGTGATTATGTATATACACTTATTGTGCTACTTTGGATTGATTTTACAATGATATAACATCCCCTAAACTTCATTGAGGTATGTTGATTATGTTTATGTTTGGTTTACGTGACATAATATACTTGCAAGAATAAGAGGATCGAAGATGACTAGCAGAATGGTGGACGATAGTTCATGTGATTCTCCCTCTATGTCAAATGAACAACACGATGATGGGTACTTTCCTGACATAGAAAACACTTTGAGAAGTTTAAATGCAAAAAATATAAGTTGCAAAGTAGATGATGACATAATCATTCAGTCACAGGAAAGACTCACCAGGGCACATGAGAAACAAGTAGAGGTGAATGCATCTATCCTTCAGAGTTTCTTAGACTTGTAGAGATATGGACAACCATGGATCATTTATCGATAGGAGGACAAGACTAATGGGGCATATGGTAGCAGGTCTCATGGTGGGTGTAGGTCTGATAGGGATTATACTCTCAAGCATGGCAGGTTCTTAGATACACCTGATAGGAGAAGTAATAGACATGGGTTCTACTCTAGTTTTGGTTTGAATAAGTATCATGGTCATCATCACTCTCATCCTTATAGGAGGAGTGCCAGGGGATATTTTCTAGATGAGTTAAAGAAATCCAAGCCACCTACATTTGATGGAGATTTGATAAAGTCAGAAGATGTAGAGGCATGGTAGCTTGGGATGAATAAATTCTTTGAGTTGCATGACTATATAGAGAACATGAAGGCTAGGATAGCTACTTTCAATCTCAAAGGGAAAGCAGACATCTGGTGGGAAGATGTGAAGCGTGTCAGAGACATCAAGATAGAGGAGTTGTGTTGGCATGAATTCAAGAGATCATTCTGGAATAAATACTTGTTAGAAAGGTACTACGACAGAAAGGCAAAGGAGTTCTATGATTTGAATATGAGATCGTTGATTGATGAGGAGTACATGACTAAGTTCTTGGAGTTTCTTAGGTATGTATTGTATCTTAAGGAAGCGAAAACAAAATTTCAAAGATTTATCAATGGATTTCCATTAACATTTAAGGATCGAATTGAGTATGATGAGCCTCGGTCGCTGGAAGAAGTCATTGGAAAGTTGAAGCATTGTTATGAACAATCAAAGTGTAAGATTGAATCCAAGAAGGGTTAGAAAGGGAATGACAAGGCTAAAGGTAAATGGCCACCAATGCGAAAAATACCTCAGGGTGCAAGTGAGGAAGAAAATGTTGCTCCTTACAAGAAGTTTAATGCAGTTAAGAGAGGACATGGGTCTCAACCTAGAGAGAAAAAAACAAAGGTGATGATAGGAGACAGTTACAGTGTTGCATATGTGGCAAGGAGCATCTCAAGAAGGATTTCCTGTCATATCAGGGTGGTAGACCTTAGATATACAGTGCATAGGAGGTGTAGACAGTTGGGGATGTTGGGAAGAGCATTCCTTAGATATATTCAACATTTGATAACAAGAGGGCATATCACTAGGCATCTATCATTGAGATAGAAGGTAAGCACTATGATTGAGTTTTTTCTATTTTTACTTACCTTGTATCTAATTATAGTTATGTTAATCCTAACCTGGTGGATAAGTGTGGGTTGAGAAAAGTAATGCATGCAGAGTCTTCGTTGGTGCAGTTGGATGTAGGTAGTAAGAAAAGAGTTCATCATTGGGTAAGAGCTTGTGCATTTGAGCTGAATGGTAGGCCTACGTCAACACATTTGAATGTACTTCCGTTGGGATCGTACATTGTGCTTCTAGGTGTAACAACCTCGGGTTAAATTTCATGTAATAAAGTTAATAAAGGTAAAATAATACCAAGGTCATGGGACACTTATTCCAAGCTGAATGTTCGGAAAAACAACCTATTGGGTGCTCATTTGTTTTATTATGGCTAAGGGTAATTGGAAAAGGCATTGGCAAAGGATTTGAAAAGGCAAGAGGAATTAATTGGAAATTTATTTACTAAAATAAAGGAAATTATGAGAAAATGGAGGTGAAAGGTCACAAGTTGCAAGTGAGGAGAAAAATGAAGGGAAAATAATGAAAATTGATGAAAATAGAGGCATCATTAATAAAAACACTTTTGAGCATCAATTCACAACTTTTGTTGGTTTACTTTTTGTCAATTTAGTTTTGGAGCTCTCTCTCTATTCTCTCTACTCTCTCATACTCTTTCCAACTTAGAGAATTCTGGGAGCACTTTAGCATTGGAGAAAGGACGAAAAAGGAAGGACGAGGAAAAGGAAGGAAAAGTATCAAGCAAGGAAGATTTGGATCAAGTGGCTACAATGGGTTTCATAAATTGTTCACAGGTTTTTCCACTATGCATAAAATGGGATTACTTGTAGGTATTGAGTTGCATGTATGATTTCCTTGCTAATTTTTGCATGCATACTACATGCATGTGTATTTGGTTCTCTTTTTGTTAATGGCATGGGTTTTTCTAGGTGTGGCAGTGGTTTGAACCTTGCCTTGTTGTTTCCTAATAGCCATGATGTGATGGGGTTCTTTTACTTGGTTGAGCTGGATTGTGAAATGGTTTCGAAATTGAGTGCGGTGGTCTCAAGAAAGTTACCGAAGGCCTAGGAATCCCTTGATCGATAATGGAGGGATACACGGTGAAGCCTGAGGGTGGAGACAGGAAAATTCCTCATGGTTTAGGTGCAGAGATATGGAGGGATCCATGCCTTTTTAGGGTCTACTAATCCCTTGACCGGTATATGGCGAGATTTCAGTAAGCAAGTAGTGCGTGTTTTTTTGTTTGGACCTAGGAACCCCTTCATCGGTAATGGTGGAATACACATCAAAGCCTCGTTGGATAGATAAGGGTTTTAGGCCTAGGAATCCCTTGTCCGATAATGGTGAGATACAAAGTAAAGCTTGAGAAGCCTTGGCTAGTTTTGTTGTGAGTCCCACATTCATGCTTGGAATATGCCATGAGGGTAATTGGCTGGAAGAAATATTTAATTCAGGCCAATTTTTAGTCGGATTGTATGTGGAAGTCCCTGAATTGGTTAGATTTTTCATATGTTAATAAGAGATATTTTCCTATTGTATTTCATCAATAAATGTTCTTGTTATTATGTGGCCTTGATGGAAGTTATATCATTGTTCTTTTGTTGGTTATAAGCATGTTTTTATGATAGTCTTTGGTTGTGGCTCTCATCATGTTTTATTTAGTAAATGAATGTATGATCTAATAGATGATAATGCAACTATTGTGAGAGGGAATCAAACCTTCTTAATGAATATCAAATAAGTATGAGGTCCCTATGTACATATGTGTTTATATGACCTGTACACTACATGTTTATGATGTGTTTGATGAAGTTTCTATCATGGTTAGGATGAGAATGGTAAGTTCCTTTTTCAAGTTTTGCATTAGAGACTTTGTCTTCTTGTTATTTATCATTTCTAATAATTTCATCAAGTTCTGGGCAGAGGCCTAAGTCCTAGCCCTCAAAAAGTGGCTCAGATTTTGGGGTCCCTGGCACATAACTGCCTGAAAAATACTGCAGTTTCATTTAGGCCTTGTTGTGGTAATGACTGGAGGATTTTAGTCACATGGAGGGCTTGTCATGGGAGTGACTGGGGGTTTAGGTCAGTAAAAAGAAATTTAGCTTAGGGGTTGGGCACCTGGAGTGATTGGCTCGCCCTAAGGGGTCTTGTAGTTCTTGAGGAAGGTCAATTTGGTTTTGGTTTTTTTATTCCACTTCCTTCACTATACTTGGGGAGTTGAATCATATCATATTAACTCTTCATCACATGTTTAGCCTGGTGGACTGGTTAGATTGGGTAAATGTGGGAGGAGGGTGTTACATAGTGGTATCCGAGCGGGTTCCATTCTCCTTGGGTGATGTCGAGTTTCGTTCTCTTTGGGTAATATCTAATACCACAGAGTGATATCAGAGAATGATTCACCCCTTGGACTGGATGGGTAGAATGTGGTTTCCATACATGCATGTAGGTTGTATATGTGCTTGATGTGTATGCATGGTGATGGTCATTGTTGTAGTTATGTTGTCATATATAAGTTGATGATGTTGTTGTTGAGATGTGTTTTTCATGAATGCATGTTGGTTGAATATGCATTTGTTGTGTATGTATGTTGTCTATGTGGATATATGCATGCATTGTCATGGTTATAGTTGTCCTGCATGGGGTTATGGTATGTAGTTGGTATGATGATTGAGATGATTTCTATATACTACTATGATTATGTTTATACATGTATTGTGCTAATCTAGTTAATCTTGTAGACGAGGTATCCTCCCTTGAACTATACTGAGGTATGTTTATTATACTTATATTTCGGTTTAGATAACATTGTATACTTGTAGGAAGAAGGGTAAATATGATTATAAATATGGTAGACTACAGTTCATGATACTATCCTTAGAGATAATATGAGCAACATGGTGATGAGTACTCTCCTCACATAGAAGACACTTTGAGAAGTTTGAAGGAAGAAATAAGGAGTTGCAAAGTGGATAGTGAGAGGATAATTCAGTCACAAGAGAGAGATTTTCCAAGGCACAAGATAAATAAGTAGAGGTTAATGCAGTGATTCTTCAGAGCTTTTCAGACTTGCAAAGATAGGGACCACTTAGGATTAGTCATGGACAAGAGGACAAGACTAATGGAGCCTATGGTAGATGCTTGGATACACCTCATAGGAGAGGCAATGGACATGGGCATTATTCTAGTTCTTGTTCAAACATGTACCATGGTCATCATCACCATCATTTATATAGGAGGAGTGACAAGGGATATTTTCCGAACGAGTTCAAGAAAGAAAAGCCACCTATATTTGATGGATAAATGAAGAAATCATAGGATGCAAAAGTTTGGTTGCTTGGAATGAAAGAGTTATTCAGATTACATGATAACTCAGAGAACATGAAGGCCATAATAACTACGTTTAGTCTTAAACATAAAGAAAACATTTTGTTGGAAGATGTAAAGAATGTCAGAAACATTCAAGAAGAGGAGTTGACTTGGAGGGAGTTTGAAAGACTTTTTAGGAAGAAGTATCTATTAGAGAGATATTATGATTACAAAACGAAGGCATTCTGTGAGTTGAAGATGGGATCTATGATCGATGAGGAGTATACTAGTAGATTCTTAGAGTTGTTGAGGTATGTGCCTTATTTGAGGGAGGAGAAGGCTAAGATTCAAAGATTCATCAGTGGGCTGCCGGTAGTGTTCAAAGATATGATCAATTTTGATGAGCCTAGATCATTGGAGGAAGTCATCATAAAGTTGAAACATTATTATGAGGAATCTAAGTGTAAGACAATGTCTCAGCGAGGTTGGAAAGGGAAAGAAAAAGCTAAAGGAAAGCGGCCATCGAAGCGAACAAGACCTCAGGATGCAAGTGAGAAATAAAATATTGTTCCTTACAATAAGTTTAATTTAGTTGGACAGGGAAATGGGTCACAACTTGGAGGGAAGAAAAATAAAGGTGATGGTAAGGGACAGTTGCAGTGTTGGACATGTAGCAAGGAGCATCTCAAGAAGAATTTTCCATCATATTAGGGTGGTAGGCCTTAGATATACAATGCACAAGAAGCACAGACAGTTGGGTATGTTGGGTAGAGGATCCCATGGATCTATGTAGCATTGGATAACAGGAAGACAAATCACCAAAAATCTATTATCGAGATGGGTGGCAAGCTTTGTGATCAAGTTGTTTCTATTTTTATTGACCCTAGATCTAATTATAGTTATGTTAATCCTGACCTAGTCAATAAGTGTTGTTTGAATAAAGAAGTACATGTAGGGTCTTAGTTAGTGTAGTTGGCTATAGGTACTAAGAAAATAGTTCATAAATCGATAATAGCTTGTTCATTTGAGTTGAACGGTATGCCTACTGTTAGTACAAGGAGTTACTCCTAGAATACAAAAGGAGTAATCCTTACACATCATGATTTCATTTCAAAATTTAAAAGGGTTTTCTGAGTGGTGGGATGGCTTCTGAAGGAGTTTTGAAATTATTGTGTTCCTCTTTAACTTTCATGCATTTGGAAAGTTATGGCAAACACAAATTGTATGGTTAAGTGAGTAGTATAGGGGAGCAGAGGAAAGAGAACATGTAGCTGATAAATATCCTAACAAATTGAGTATCTTAAGATAGTCACTTCAACTACATAAATCCTTGTAACAAAGTCTATTTTTGGTAAAGAAAATAATAGTTAGAAAGTGAGAAAGTGTATAAAGTATTTCACAAATCCTTTGTGAAACCTTCACTAACAAATTCTACTTGACTGATATTATGATTTACAGGAGTTTGGATAGTAGATAAGTCATCATTGGATCCTCTTCACGATTCTCACTCATACTAAACTAACTGCTGCAATTTGTCTTTTTTTTTTTGCTTAGGCAAGAGATGGTCCTTCTATTGACTTAGGCAGGAAAATAAATTACAAAGGTTACAACAAGCGCATCAAGGTGCAAACCCCCACAAAGGAGGAGGGAAGAAGACATAACGTGCCCGAGAAACTAAAACAAAGGCCGAGACAGCCCAAAACCTTAAGTATGAATGTGGACCCCAAGTTAGCCACCAATGATCTGTCTCCTTTCTATCCGACGATCTAAAATGAAATCGTACGAAGCAGTAGCTCGCAGAATAGCCCCTAACCTACTCGACCATCACTAGCCATCGATCTTCTCCTTCTGATCTGATGCCTAGTATCCATATCACATGGCTTAAAAGCACGATAAATACCGCGTGATGAGGGTGGTTGTCCTTTCCCATCCCCCGCCACATGTTGCTCTCTAAGTGGCATCACTAGCTTTCCATGAAAACCATCTTTTGGTTTGAGGGCACCCGATGAAGGTGGTAAACCATAAGTAGCTTTGACCTTCTGGACCCATGAACTTGCATGAAAAACTATTGCCATTGATCTCTCCCCTCCTAATCTGATGGCCACAGTCAAAATCGCGCTGCCCATAAGCTCGAGGAATACCACATAATATTTTCTCTTATTCTGCCGCCATGTGTCACTTGCTAAGTGGCCTTGTTTACCATTCAGGAAAACTGCTTCTGGGACAAAGGGCATCCGATGCGGGTGGTTTCTCTCGAGCAGTTTTTGAGTCTGGTTTCCTAATCCTCTGCCCTCCAAAGTATTACGCAAGGACGACATGCCCGGAAGGGTCATCTCATGCATGGAATGTCCTAGGATCTATGATGGCATCCATTGTCCTTCTTCATGGTAGCCCATGTCCTCATAGCTTTTTCCTTTTTGGCAGATATCCCATGGTCCAATGACTATCTCTGTCCAGGCTTCTTGTGAGAACTTACACTACCCATCCTCTGAGAAATACTTATGCTTCATTGAAATGAAGTGTAATACTATCTCGTTGTCTATTATAATATTGTTGTCTATGGTTGAGGGCCCGCGCTGAGCATTCATCTCTCATTTTGTCATCCGTTACCTCTTCCCAATAGTAGCACATGTCTGTAAGCTTACTTCTAACCCCCTCATTGGCAAGAAAATCCGCCACTTTGTTGGCTTCCCTGTGAACATGCACAAACCTAAGATTTCTTAGGATTCTTAGGTGTGATTGAATTCTTTGGTATACTTGCAGAAGCCACCAGTGACCTGATATTTTCTCTAGTGTTGCTCTTGCACTTATCCACTTGACCGAATTAATTACTAATTCCGAGTCAGCCTCAATGATGACATTATGTATGTTGTGCTTGAGCAATATTTCTATGCATAGCTCCATCGCCATGAGCTCAGCCATATTGTTGGTTGCCTTCCCTAGATAACTGTAGAAAATGGCTTGTGTGTTTCCCTCCTCATCTCTCAAGACCCCTCCATAGCCTGCTTCTCTAGGATTTCCTTTCGAGGCTCCATCTATGTTAAATTTCAGAAAACATTGAGAAGGGGGTTGCTAGAAAGCCTTTCCTTCTGAGGTATTCTTGTTGATCTGAAGAGGGAGATGAACCTGAAGCTCCAACTTTTCCAGGATTCTGGCCTCTTTGTGTCCTAAGGGTTTTTATGTAGAAACACCCCCTAGGATGTGGATAGTCTCATTGAGTTGCTTAAGGATTAGCTTTAGGATGCTGCTTACCGGGCCCATTTTGTCTTTAAAAATCTTGTTGTTGCACTCCTTCCATACATTCCAGATTAAGAACCCTGGAGTCAACGCCCAGGCTGAGTTGATTGTATCATTATCTGAAAAAAAAAAATCTCCAGTTTCTTAGTGTGGCAATGATGTTAACTTCGTGCTTGTCAGTCTACTCGAAGACATCTCCAACCCATTTCCATAGTGTGGCAGTGAAGGAGAATATGTTAAGGATATGATTTGTGGTTTCTTCCTACTGTCTACATAGGTGACATCTTGAGGGGCCAACAAAGCCTCTTTTTATTAGATTATCCCATGTTAGAATCTTGCCTTGATGGACCAGCCACTTGAACAGTTTGACCTTCATCCAATGAGGTTTATCCCAGATTTCTTTCCAAGTCTTTTTAGTTCTTGGAAGGTTAAGCCCTGTGGCTATTCTTTTGGCCTCTTTAAGGGTAAAGAGACATGTCTTGTTCTTTCCCCATCTTAATTGATCATCCGAGGATGAGGTTAAGATTTTCCTTTTTTCCAAAAGACCTTTAAGGGCCATAGCTTGAGTATTCAATATGCTCATCTCATTGTAAACTAGAAGTTTCCATATTCTCCATTTTCCATTGTTCCTTGATTGGTCCCAAAAGTCACTTACCCTCCTTAATCCTTTACTGATGGTATCTATTTGGATACTCACTAAATCCTCAATATTGAGATTTCCCTCTTGCTTCAAATTTTCCTCCCAGTACCAGGGAAAATTTATGTTTCTGATCTCCCAGAAATTGTGTTTTTGTACTAGGACCCTGATCTCGCAGGCCCTGTTCCAAACTTGAGAACCTTTTACTTGTCCTTTCATTCTTATGAGGTTCATATCTTGCCAATTCATTTCATACTTTTTCTTCCATAGTTTTGCCCAGGGGGATTGTATTTCCTTTAGCCATCTCCACCAAACTTTAGCTCCCAGAACTCTGTTTAGAATTTATGGGTCATGTACACCAAAACCACCATAGGATTTAGGTTTGCATACCCTTTCCCATGCCACCAGGGCCCATTTCTTCTTTTCTTCACCTTTCCCCAGAGAAAGTCTCTCTGAATGTTTCATATTTGAATACTGACCCCAGTTGGTGTCAAAATTGCTGATTGCATATAGATAAGGATGGTTTGGAGGATAGCCTTAGTGAGAATCAGCCTCCCTGCTAGGTTTAGGGCTCTGTTTGTCCACTTGCTAATTTTGTCTTTTAATTTATTTAAAACAGGCTCCCAGATGTCCTTGTGCAATAGTTTATCAGTGAGGGGAACTCCCAGATACTTCAATGGCAATGAATCTTTCTGAAAGCCCAAAATCCTGGAAAGATTTCTTTGAATCGATATATCAGTGTTGAAAAAAGAATATTTGATTTATTAAGACTTACCTCAGTACCCGTTGCCATAGCAAACTCATGCAGAATTAGATTGAATGCTTTAGCTTCCTTCACTGTAGGTGTGCCTTGAAGCATGGTATCATCCACAAATTTTTGATGTGTCACCATGTCCCCACCTCAAGTGAGTCTCAAACCTTGAATTCTTCCCTCTGCCTTAGCAGAACTCTACCTAACCCTTCCATCATTAAAATGAAAGGAAAGGGGAAAGAGGATCACCTTGACTGAGACCTCCTTTAGGCTTGAAGGTTTTGGAGGGGGAGCCATTGAGAAGAATTGAACAGCTAGCAGTGGTAACTAGAGCCATGACTCACTTAATCCAAGTATAGTTGAAGCCATATGCTTTTAGTATTGCTCTTATGTATGTCCAACTATGCTTATCATAGGCTTTCACTATGTCCAACTGAATTATCATCCATGCCTACTTATTGGTGATGACTGAATGAACCACTTCATGTGCTTGAATTGTGTTATCAAGAATTTGTTTTCCTTCCACATAACCTGTTTGCTCCTTTGACACCAAGGTTGGGAGGAGTGGTTTGAGTCTATTGGCAATTACTTTGGATATTATTTTGTATACCACATTGCATAATGCTATAGGTCTAAATATGTCCGGAGAGGTGGCCTTATCCTGTTTGGGGATTAAGGCTATGAAAGATTCATTGAGCACCCTCAGGACTTTTTTAGATCTACGTGATTCTTCCACTACCTCCAGAATATCATGCTTTACAATCCTCTAGCATGTCTTGAAAAAGTCCACATTGAAGCCATCCGAGCCTGGAGCTTTCCCATTGTGCATCTCTGTAATAACTTCCTCAAGCTCTTCCTCTGTCACTGGTCTGTTGAGATTGAAAATGTCTTCTTTGGAGTCCAGTTTAGGAATGTACTATGTAAATTTTTCCGTAAACTGTGATCTATCTGCTGTAGTTTTCTCTGCAATTCTCTGAAAATGCTGGACTAGAACCTCTTCCATATCTTCATGAGTGTTTCTTTCTACACCATGATGATCTATAAGTTTCACAATTCTATTGTTGTTTCTATGAGCTATGGTGGATCTGTGAAAGAATTTTGTGTTTCTCTCCCCTTCCTTAATCCATTGGACTCTGGATTTCTATCTCTAGAATATTTCCTCTTATAGACATCTATTTTCCCATTCATGCTGAAGTTACTATGCTATCTCTTTCCTTTCCTCAGTGTAGCCTTCTGTGATAAGAATTTGGTTTATTTCCTTCAGTTTCTTTTCCACTTGTCCTTTAGCTTTGAAGATATTCCCAAATTCATTTTTATTCCACTCTTTGAGTCTGCCTTTAATGTGTTTGAGCCTGCGATGTAGAAGAAACATATTTGTACCTTGCAAGTGTAGCTCTTATTTCCACCATTTTTCAACATTTATGAGGAAATCTCAGCTTGAGCCAAACGTTCTCAAACTTGAAGGGGCTATTCCTTGGTTTATCAATTAGAGAAGCTTCCAATTGGATGGGCCAGTGGTATGAACAACCAAAAGGAATGATGAACACTATCAAGCCACTACCAATGAGTAGAAGTTCCTCAAAGATAGTAAATCTGTCTAATTTTGAGGCTACTTGGGTAGAGCCCCCTCTTTTGTTATTCCAAATGAAAATACCATTGCTAGTGTCCACATCTACTAGTTTCATATTGGTGAGAAAGTTCTGGAAGACAACTGAATCCCTACCAAGTGTTCTAGTTCCCCCTTTCTTCTCCATGAGTGATTTTATCATGTTAAAATCTCCCCCTAGAATCTAGGGTAAAGCTTGATATTTCTTTTTCATATTCTCCAGTGTAGTGAGGAGCCAAAATTCTTCCTCCACTGGTTGAGGACCATAGACATTGGTGCTCATGTAACACTGCCTGTCACCTACAGGTTGGATTATCAAAGAAAGGTGGTGTCTGGACACCTCCATGTCAAGAATACCAAATTTCTGAGGATCCCATAGAGTGAGAATGCCACCAGCAGATTTATTTGCCTTGAATTCAAGATATCCATATCTTTTTAGCTAGTTGCTATGTTTTTCTCTCACATTTTCCACTGAGCATTTTGTTTCCTGTATAAACACTATGTCAGCTTTTTCTTCTTTGATCCTATTGCTTAGATTCCTCTGTTTTCTTATACTCCCAAGTCCTCTAATGTTCCAAGTTGTGATCTTCATTGAGGTGGGGTTTTGAAGGAGTAACTAGAAAGATCTTTCATCCTTCCTGAGTCAATCATAAGTTTGCCACACTCTAGAAACAATTATTTCTGCCTCTTTCTTCCTCTTTTCCTGCTTGGGTTTTTTGTCAATTTTCCCGTTATTAATCCTATTGAGGAAGCCCCTTTGTTTTCCTGGTTATCATGTCCCTTTTTGTCTCCAACAACTTTTTGGTGTGACTTGTTAAGGAATATCTATTGTACCTTGTCAACTTCCTCCTGTGGTATGTAGTTTATTCCCAAGTTTTCTTCTTGTTCTAGAAACTTTTCTAGCTCTAGATTATCCCTTTCCAGGATCTCTTGTCTGTCTTGGTCCTCTGTACCACTTTCACTTTGAGTCATTTCATGGTCTTCGTCCATTTCCATGGTACTCAATGGATTTGATGTGTGTTCATTCTATTCCCAAGTGAAATCCATGTTGGTCTCTTTACCTTTCCCCCTTTCTTCCTAATTCTCCGTTTTCTTTTGATTGCCTCATCTTCTTATCTTTATTCTAAGATCTCAAATATATTGTGACTTCTTGTTTTGTTATCATTATGATTCTTTTGTATCTTCCTTCCTCCTCCTTTCCCTTTTCCTCCCACTTTAGTAAAACCTGTATGGTCTTTTTCTTTACTGGTGTTTAGGTATTCCTCCCTTTTATTAAGAGGACAATCTCTGAATAGGTATCCATGCTCATGACATTTGCAACATCTGAATGGGATATTCTCATAGTCAACTGTCTGAACCCATTCCTCATCATATACTTCTAGAATGACCTCATATGGAAGAGCTCCTGATAGGTCCATCTCCACACATATACAGGCATAGGAGGTATACTTACCTCGTAGTGTTGCCTCTAAAATCTTTAAAAAATGACCTAATTTATTGCCTATAGCTTTTAAAGACTCTGGAATCCAATAATCTAAAGGTAAGAAGTAGAGTCTAATCCATACCGGTACCGATGTGAATGTTTCTTGCGCCGGCACAAAATTCATTGTCCATGGTCGTGTATATAGACCAGTTGTCACATAAAAGTATGGTCCTCCTTCAAAAATCCTATCTCTGTCCTCCATATTCATAAATACCGCTATAAGAAAACCTTTGGATCCAAGATGTATATTTAACTACCCTTTTGGTTTCCAATTGTACTTTATCTAAGTGTATAGCACTTTCTCTATCAGCCAGATTCCCATAAACTTGCATATTATAGCGTAGTTTGCCATATGATCTGTGTGCTCTTGCAGAGCTGGATCATTCAATATTACCCATGGTTTAGTATTGGTCTTGGGTTTACATGGCCCCATCTTGGTTCTATTCTCTATTCCCTGACCTTTGTCTTCTGCTATCTTCTTCTGTCGGTCTTCCTCGTGGGTCCCTTGCTCTACATGGGTATTGCTGCCTTCCGCCGTTTGGGTTTCAGTGTTTTTTGTCTTGTCCTCCGAGGAGTGTGGAGGCTTGTTCTTTCTTCCTGCACTTCCTTTCTTTGAAACTACATTACTATAGGAGGGAGTGGAGCTCCCTCCTTCCTGTGCTTCCGTGGTTACCTATGTACCTGTGTCACTTCCTTTGTTGAACCCTAGAATCAATTCTCCCTCCCTCGAGTATTCTGTTCGCAATTTTTCATTTAAAAGATTAAAATAGTTTTGGCAAAGGAGACAACAACTAGAAGGTAGAAAACATGTATAAAGTATCTCACAAATCCTTTGTGAAACCTTCACTAGCAAGTTCTACTTGAACATATATTATAATTTATAGAAAACTGGATAGTAGATAAGTCATCATCAGATCCTCTTAATGATTCTCACTCATATACTAGCTACTGCAAATTTATAATTCAAAAAAATTGAAAACGGGAGATAGGAAAACCACACATTAGATATGACTTGAATCAAAAAATCCTCCAGCATGAAGTGTAGAAACATCTATTTTATTAAGTTGTCTTTAGGTGAAGCAAAATTCAACCTTGAAATGATATTTACAAAAGGTATATATAGGGAGAGAGGCACCAACTCCAACTCTCCTAAATTGGTGGTTCCACTATATTATTATTAATGAGTATCTTGTAGACATTAAGATCATCTCCCATTGAATTACAACAGAAAGTACAGGTGTAGATGAGAAGAAGAGGAAGAATGACACTTTGCTCCTCGAAAACTGACTGGCTACCCCTTTTGTTGCTAAATTTTCTCTTTATCGTCTTGCCTATTGAATGACCATATGTCTTGATTAAATATAACCTTGAACAACCTCATAACTATCTCATATCCATCATATTTCTTATCCATATTGTTATGAGTTCTTGTTTCCAAAGCTCGTGCGGAGGTTTGCTGCTGACAGCTGTATATTTCTATTATGAAAGGTGCTACCAGAAATTTTAGTAATACCTATAATAGCGAAAAAACTAGAAACAGTTCGAAACTTTTGGTAGGATAATGTTTCCACTTCAAAAATTTAATAGAAATGATTCAAAATACCCTTTCATCCTATGTGAGTTGTAGCCTCTGCAAGCTTATCCAAGTTGGTTTTAATTCTAGTAGATTTAGACCTTGTGATTTTTGTTGTGTCTTCTTTGATGATGGTCTCTCTCTTTTCTGCTTCTTTTTGGATATTTTTCTTTTTGGAAGGCTCTGATGGCTGGTCCATGTGAGCTTTGCCTCTTTGCTTCTTCAAGGATAGTCTGATTTTTGCAATTAAGGGATCCTTAGTCTGCAACTCTATAGGATGTTCTTCTATAACTATTACTTCAGTCAACAAACTACGGTTATTTAGGGCCTTTGGTTTCAGTTTGTATTTGTTCTTTTCCCTAGTATGCCTCCTCCTAGTTCCAACAACTAGTTTTAGCTCTTCCTTCTTGCTTTTACGGGTTATTTTATACCCTTCTTCCTTCAATATTTCCTCATCAGAATCAAGAGGCTAGTCTTCTTGTTGTTGTTCATGTGCTTCCGCAATTTCAGGAATCACCTGCACTTTAGATTTCTCTTCAGCTACAAGTTTTCTTCTCCTAGTTATTATGTAAACCTTAGGAAAAAGTCTAATAGGAGGAGCCATTTTGGAGATTTCAACTTTTTGAGAAGAAGAGAATTCTCCTTGCTCCTTTTTCTTTTTAGTTCTAGCATCTAAAGGCTTCTTTTATTGCTTTTGGCACCTCTGCTCACACCTTCCCTTCTTGTCCTTCTTTTGGAGCTTCCCTCAGCTGATGCAATTGATGTCCTCTTTGTTTGAACCCGTGTTGAAGAAGGTTTAACAATTTCTTGGGGTTTTGGTGTAGGTTGTCCTGCTCTGTAAGACAAGAAATGGTCCCAAGTCTAGTTCCTCTTTTTCAATTCTTCTTCAACTAGAACCTTGATAATTTCCCGATGATACAAGATGTACTCTGATGCTTCTTGATGTGTTTGAATCCTGGATGTCATTTTGGTCAGGATATTCAATATGAAATAAGGCAGATTAAGAGTCCTCATACCTACAAAATGAAACATAAACCTCATATGGTAAATAAAAGCTAATGCATATCTTCTCTCACAAGTGAGGAAAATCTTAACTAGCTTGATTGTTTCTTCCCATTCTTTCTTCAAATAATTGTTGGGAATTCCTTTGGCCCAGTTGGGATCTCTGTATTCATCTCTGACAAAAGCATTGAGATCTCCTCCTATAATAAGTTGTCATTTAAACCACTTTTCTCCTTCCTGTGGAAGGTTAAAAGCCTCTTCAATTTACTGTTCTGAAACCTGCAACTGAAAACCAAAAATGGTAGCTTCCTGTGCATTGAAAGTCTGAGAAAATTCACGGGCTGCACCTTGATGTGGGTCTCCTAACCTCATGCAAAGTGGATACCAGCCTATTTAAATAAACAACCTTCTGACCTTTGGATTAACATTGACTAACTCATCTCCTTAGGGTTCAATTCTCTTGAGCTTTCCTTCTTTCCTAGACTTTGGTGCCATAGAATATCTACTTGCTGATTGTGAAGAATAGGTGTCAAAGTGTGAAATATTACCCAATAGTCATTGTAAATATCTTGAATTAGGCTTCCTGGAAATATGGGATATGTTCTTAAACTCCTTAATCAGTGTCTCCTTAGCTGCTCTTCAGAAATTCAAAATGGTGACATTTCCTTCACTTTTGAATATTTGAGATGAACCTATGGTTCATTCTCCCATGCATATAATCCTTCATGGTTACACAATATTTCATGTCATGATAGACAACATGTAGTTGTAATGATGAAGTCGAGTTTCCTTAGAGAGTCCAGTTGATCTGGTACAAGTGGTTGTACAAGAATCTTGCAAATCTAGCAATTTTCTTGCATTAATTCAGACTGGTTGGAAATTCTAGTAGTGCATTATGCGGAACGGAAAGAACAACCATCAGAATTTAAATAACTGGCTGAGACTGACACTGTAGACACGCTTAATATTTTTGGAAACATGAGTTATTTAAGATGGGTAGGGTAAAAAATGGTTGGCTATGGCTGTGACTGACACCTAGCAAACACGATCAACCAAAACGACTAATGACTACCACTTGACTTGACTTGGAGTTTGTGACCTATCCAATCATGGAATATCATGATTCAAATTAGATATTCCAATATTATGACACATGGACAATCGAAAATGGTAGTTGTAGGTTTTAACCCCGTACAGAAATTACCTACATACAAATTCTAAAACACAAAGAATAAACAATGCGCGAGCATAACACATAAAACACATATACTCAGAGATTTTCCCCTGGATCCAAAAACCGGGACTACCAGCTTGATTTTTCATTATGTTCTTTTCGAAGTATCCAATACCATGGACCGAAAACCATCACGTCCAAAAAATATGTGCGAAAATCATGCACAAAACCATAGGTGGGTCTGCCCATCCTAACAGATGGTCCAAAACCAAAATTTTCCATGGCGCTGCCCCGGACCCCATAAAGTGGGGTTACAGGTACACCTCAAACCCCCTATGACCCCCCCCACCCTTGATACTTAATCAATGCAACGAAAGGGGATTCCGCCCCCCCTCTAACTCCCTAGTTAACTATGTGGGCTAGTCGTGGAAAGAATATAACACAACCCAACATTCTTCCACTTGTTGTTTTCTTTCCGCAAGGGGCCACAAGAAAGCTTAGTCATTTTTCCAACCCTAAAATGCCCATTGTTTCTCTACACCAAGATAACTTCTCAGAGCTCACAGATTTTGTCAATGCATTTGCAGTATTATTCAAAGAGTCCACCTTTACCAGCAACACCTTTCTGTCTTCTATCATATCCCTCACAAAGTGATACTAAACGTCAATGTGCTTTGTCTTTGAATGATATGCAGGGTTCTTTGCCAAGAAAATTGCACTTTGGCTGTCACAGTCTATCCTTATAGCTCCCTGTACTAACCCCATACTTGAACACAGTCTCTGCAACCAAACTGCTTCCTTGCTTGCATGAGTGGCTACCATGTATTCTGCCTCTATAGTCGATAGTTCCACTACATACTGTTTCTTACTCATCCAACTGACTGCACCTCCAAATAGGTTAAATACATACCCACTTGTAGATCTTTTCTGATCCAGATCTCTAGCCTAGTGTGCATCAACAAAGCCATGAATATCCAACACTCTGTCCAATCCTGGTCTTCCTTGATAGCACAAACCATAATCACTAGTGCCACGCAAATACACGAAAACCCACTTCACTGTTGTCCAATGCTCCTTCCCTAGTTTTGACATGAACCTGCTGAATACTCCCACTGCATGTGCATTGTCTAAGTCTAGTACAAACCATTGCATACATCAAGCTACCAACTGCACTTGCTATGGAACATGGGACATGTCCTCTTTCTCTTCTTGTGTCTTGGGACACTGTTCAGTAGATAACCTCACAACTACACGAATAGGAAACTTCACCGATTTACTATCCTGCATATTAAACCTCTGCAGTATTGTTTCAACATACTTCCTCTGGTTTAACCAGAGCTTCCTCTTTTCCTGGTCTCTTTTAATTTCCATGCCCAAAATGTAGTTTGTAGCACCAATATCTTTCATGTCGAATTTGGAGGACAATTGGGTCTTCAAATCTTGGATAACTTCTTTGTCATTTCCAACCAGCAACATATCATCCACATACAAGACCAGATAAATAACACGGTCACCAATTAATTTAAAATACACACAATGATCTGCTTTGCTTCTGGTGAAGCCAAGTCCCCGTATAAATGTATCAAATTTCTGATACCACATCCTTGATGACTGTTTTAACCCATACAGAGACTTCTTTAACTTGCATACCAGTTCTTCTTACCCTTCACTGCAAAGCCTTCAGGTTGCTTCATGTAGATTTCCTCTTCAAAATCCCCGTGAAGAAATGATGTCTTCACATCCATCTGTTCTACCTCAAAATCAAAAGCAGTAGCAACAAATAAAAGTAATCTAATAGAAGTTACCTTGGCAATAGGAGAAAAAATATC
>APFE030277745.1:41953-65833 GCA_000404065.3 Pinus taeda
CCTGCCCCCCTCAAACCCCTTGGATAGGGGGGATTGCCGCCCCCCGCTGCGCAATCGGTGCAACGAAGGGGGGGCTCCACCCCCCCTCTAACCCCCCGGTTCACTACGTAGGTTAGTCGTGGAAAGAATATAACACAACACAACAATCTCTCACTTGTTGTTTTATTTCCGTAGGGGGCCACAGGAGAGCTTAGTCATTTTTTCAGCCCTGAAACGCCCATTGTTTCTCTACACCAAGAGAACTTCTCAGAGCTCACATATTTTGTCAATGCATCTGCAGTATTCTTCAAAGTGTCCACCTTAACCAGCAACACCCTTTTGTCTTCTATCATATCCCTCACAAAGTGATACTGAACATCAATGTGCTTTGTCTTTGAATGATAAGTAGGGTTCTTTGCCAAGAAAATTGCACTTTGGCTGTCACAGTCTATCCTTATAGCTCCCTGTACCAACCATACTTGAACACAATCTCTGCAACCAAACTGCTTCCTTGCTTGCATGAGTGGCTGCCATGTATTCTGCCTCTGTAGTTGATAGTGCCACTACAGATTGTTTCTTACTCATCCAACTGACTGCACCTCCAAATAGGTTAAACACATACCCACTTGTGGATCTTCTCTGATCCAGATCTCCAGCCCAGTCTGCATCAACAAAGCCACGGATATCCAACACTCTGTCCAATCCTGGTCTTCCTTGGTAGCACAAACCATAATCACTAGTGCCACGCAAATACCTGAAAACCCGCTTCACTGCTGTCCAGTGCTCCTTCCCTGGTTTTGACATAAACCTGCTCAATACTCCCACTGCATGTGCAATGTCTGGTCTAGTACAGACCATGGCATACATGAAGCTACCAACTGCACTTGCATATGGAACACGAGACATGTCCTCTTCCTCTTCTTGTGTCTTGGGACACTGCTCAGCAGATAACCTCACACCTACAGGAATAGGAACCTTCACCGGTTTACTATCCTGCATATTAAACCTCTGTAGTATTGTCTCGACATACTTCCTTTGGTTTAACCAGAGTTTCCTCTTTGCTTGATCTCTTTTAATTTCCATGCCCAAAATATAGTTTGTAGCACCGATATATTTCATGTCGAATTTGGAGGACAATTGGGTCTTCAAATCCTGGATAATTTCTTTGTCATTTCCAACCAGCAACATATCATCCACATACAAGACCAGATAAATAACACGACCACCAATTAATTTAAAATACACACAATGATCTGCTTTGATTCTGGTGAGGCCAAGTCCCCGTATAAATGTATCAAATTTCTGATGTCCTCTTTCCATATTTTTACATCCTCTGAATCTACTGCTTCCTTCATAGTTCTAGGATCATCATCAGTAATAGATAAAGAAAAATTTGAACAGAAAGCAGATGGACTATAACTTTTTGGCTGCCTTCTTTCTCGAACTATTCTTCTCCCACCCAAAGTTTGTGGCTCTTCATCTTCTGATTCCTCCTTTAGCTCAAACTCTATCTTCTTAGGTTCCTTTGGTTTGACTTCACGTTTAATAACATCTTTCACCTCTCTGAACACCACATCTCGGTTGTACACAACCTTCCTTGTTACTAGGTTCCAAAGCTTATAACCCTTTAAACCATCCTTATACCTAATAAAGATGCAATTTTCAGATTTACTATCCAACTTGGTTCGTTTCTCCTTTGGAACATGTACATATGCACCACATCCAAATACCCTCAGATGTGAAAGAGAGGGTTTCTTACTAGTCCATACCTCTTGTGGAGTCTTATCCTCCAACGCTGATGAAGGTGACCTATTAACCAAGTAACATGGAGTATCCACTACCTTTGCCTAGAATTCTTGTCCTAACTCGGCACCACTGGGCATGCTTCTTGCCCTTTCCATCAACGTCTTATTCATTCTTTCTGCAACTCCATTTTGCTGAGGTGTACATGGAGTAGTCTTTTGTCATGCTATACCACACTTCTTACATAATTCTTCAAATTCCTTGCTGCAAAACTCTCCACCATTATCTGTCCTCAACACCTTTATCTTCTTCTCTGTCTGATTTTCCACGAGAGCCTTAAATTATTTAAATCTGTCAAAGGCTTCATATTTCTTCTTAAGGATGTATATCCATGTATTCCTTGAGAATTCATATATAAATGATACATAGTACATGGACTTACCAAGTGATGGAACCTTCACAGGTCCAGACACATCATTGTGCACAAGTTCTAATATTTGTTTCACCCTCTTACTGCCAGAGGGGAAACTCACCCAATTTTTCTTCCCATATACACAATTTTCATAGAAATCAAAATCTAGAGAGTTATTACTCATACCTTTACCATGAAGTATTCGAAGGCCCTTCTCTCTAATATGTCCAAGCATTTGATGCCACAACATGGTCTTCTCTCCAAAGACCACTAGATTTTCAGCTCCACTTTCAAGAACAATAGAATTGTTGCACCCATCAACAATAGTGCTACCTTACAGCTTGTACAGAGTTCCAATCCGAACTCCTTGCATCAATACCAGTGCTCCTTGAACCATCTTGCAAGTATATTTCTCAAACATTGTCTTTAGACCTGCATCATCTAGCTTGCTTACAGAAATCAGATTTCTGGCCAATGTAGGAATATGCAGAACACCCGTAAGTGTTCTAACCCTTCTACCTTGCAACTTCAACTTTACTTTTCCATGACCAATGATTCTAGCCTTCCTATCATCCCCTAAGAAGACATCACCACCATCATATTTCTCATACTCATAGAACCACTCTCTATGGGAAGTGAAGTGAAAGGATGCACCTGAGTCAGTCAACCATGCCTCATGATCTACATGTTTATTTGAAGAAGCCAAGTACACATCCCCACCTTCATCTGAGGTGGTTTTCACCTCTGTAGAAGGAGCATCATCATATTCCTTTCTTTTATCAAGAGTTTTAGATTTACAATCCCTTTTGTAGTGCCCTTCCTTTCCACATTTCCAGCACACCACCTTTATAGGTTTTCTTGGGGATTTAGATCTCCCTCTAGATTTGGATCTTCCACTCGATGACTTATTTTTGTTTTTGTTCTGGGACTGTCCTCATACAGACAAGGCATCACCATTCTAGCTCTCCATATTTTTCCGCCTCATCTCCTCTGTCAGCAAGGATGAGACTATTTCATCAAACTGCAAGACAGTTGCATTGCTACTTATTGCAATAACTAGACCATCCCACAAATCTGGTAGAGAACAAAACAAATTGATGCACTTATCTTCATCTGAAATTTTAATATCAATAGATGCTAACTAACTTACCACAGTATTAAATGCGTTCAGATGCTCTATCACTGAGTCTCCATCTTTCATCCTTAGGTTATACAGCTTTTTCTGTAGGAACAGTTTATTCACCAGAGACTTAGATTGGTACAAAGTCCCTAACTTGTCCCACAATGCCTTCACTGTAGCTTCCCCTGATATATTCAGCAATACTGAATCTGAGACACACAATCGTATTGTGCTCTTTGCCTTCCGATCCGACTTCTTCCATTCTTCATTAGACACTCCCGTTGGTTAAGTACCCGGATCTACTGTGATCCCCTGATCTTTATCCACCAACAGATCCTTCATCTTGAGTTTCCACAACTCAAAACTCTGACCATTAAATTTCTCGATCTCTATCTTTCCACTGCTTGCCTTCTTCTTTCACCACCAGAGCCGATCTCGCAGATCTCCCACTGAACAGGGTCTACCACAGGCTCGAGCGAAACCCCTCAGCAACAAAGGCGTCCCCTTGAAGCCAAAACTACTTCGATACCAAATGTAGGTTTTAACCTTGTACAGAAATTACCTGCATATGAATTCGAAAACACAGAAAATAAACAATGTGAGAGCATAACACATAAAACACATATACACAGAGATTTTCCCCTGGATCCCAAAATCAGGACTACCAGTTTTATTTTTCATTATGTTCCTTTCAATGTTATAACACATATTTATACATGACGAAGCATCCAATACCATGGACCGAAAACCATCACGTCAAAAAAACATGTGCAAAAATCATGCACAAAACCATATGTGAGTCTGCCCATCCTAACATAGGGTTGAAAACCAAAATTTTCTGGGGCACTGCCTCAGACCCCATAAAGTGGGGTTACGGGTACACCTCAAACCCCCTATGACCCCCCCTGCTACACAATTGGTGCAACAAATGGGGGCTCCACCCCCCCTCTAACCCCCCGGTTTACTACATGGGCCAGTCATGGAAAGAATATAACACAACCCAACAGTTGCGTTTTTGGCTTTATTTCTAAAAATAGGAAATGCTACCAGAAATTCTGGTACCATCATATTTTTCTTAAGGAAAACAGGAAATAAAACAATAATGGAAATATTTTCTGAAAAATAAGGGAGACTATCTAAACAAGAAAATCAGACGCTACTGAAAATTCCGGTAACGCATGAATGTTTTTTGAAATTTACAAAATTAATCCTAAAAAATAAAAATTTCAAAACCTACTCATGACTTAGCCTAGAACTGTGCTAACAATGGCTCCACAGGGGATAGAGTTCTCCCTGTGAGGCTCTAAGAACTTTTTCTAGTTTCAGTGCCTTGTCATTGGGCTATGGAGTCTTATTATGAAATCACACCAGTATTTACGGTGAACTGAGGATACCAACAGCCTTAGTAAAATATTTTTTTTGAGAAAACATCCATTAAATGTGCCTCCATACAATTCTATCCCATCAAGATGTTGCAACTCAAAAGTATTGTTCTGCAAGACATTTGAGATTTTGAAAGGACCAAGCCATAAAGCATCAAATTTTGAATGCTTACTTGGATCCTGGTGCTGTGCATCCCACTTCAACACCATATCTCCAATCTGAAAATCTTCCTTTTTAGTCCCTTTATCAAAGACTTCCTTCACAACTTGCTGATATTTTCTTACCAAATCATATTGGTGTTCTCTCTTTTGTTGCACTTCTATGATCTGATACATTCTTCTGGTCATGTCATTTGGTTCAGCTTCATGATCTTGCAGTAATTTGGCTACAGGAATAGTTAATTGGACTGGAAAAATAGTATCAATCCCATAAACCATCTAAAAAGCTGATGTATTAATAGAATTTTTTATTGTCACCCTGTCAACCCACAAAGAAAATTTGAGTTTTGAGTCTCAAGCTTTCTTGTTTTTCTCCAACAACTTGGTGATGATTCTTACCAAACTTTTATTAGATGATTCAGCTAAACCATTCCCTTGTGGATAGTAAGATGTAGAATGAGTAAGCTGAATACCATAATCTTCACAAAAATTTACCAATGGTGTGGCTTTAAAAGCAGCTGCATTATCTACTACTAGCCTTGATGGACATCCAAATATGGTTATGATTCCTTCCAGAAAGCTAATGATAACTTTATGAGTGGCATTCCTGGTAGGTATTGCTTTGATCCATTTGGTGAACTAATCAATAGCAACAAGAATCCAACGATGTTGCCCATTTGTTGGTGGATGAATTTCACCAATGAAATCTAATCCCCATTGTTGGAAAGGTGCATAAACAATTATGGGCTTGAGAGGTAAATACTTCAGATGCTTTTTACCAGTGAACCTTTGACATTTTTCACATGCTCTCACGTCAGCACATACATCAAAAAATAGGCTAGGCCAAAAATAGCCAGCTCTCAATATTTTGTATGCTATAGTTCTCCAATAATGATGACCTCCACAAACACTACTATGCATTTCAAATATGACCTTTTTAGATTCCTCTCAATCAATGCATCTCAACAGAACTCCTGTAGGATCTTTCCAATACAAACAGTTATCCTTGATGCAATACTTAATGGTTTTCAACTTCAAAGATTTCACTCTTCTTTTATCATACTCTGGTGGGGGTTTAAAATGTTTCAGAAAATAAATAATAGCTTTGAATCTACTGCCATATCATCAACAGGTTCTGAAATTTTCCCTTCTAGATTATCATCCATGAAATTCAAGCCCAACACTTTACAATTTTCTTCAGCAAGTAGTTTGGCTAGTCCTTGACCTTTGATTAGTTTAGTAAGCTTTATCTCTAGATCAAATTCAAGAAATTTAGTCACCCATTTACTTCTCTTTCCATCAATATCAGGTTGAACCAGTATTTTTCTAACAACAAATGAAGGGACATAAGCTATCACTTGAGCATGCAGAATATAAACTCTAAAAGCTTTTAGAGCTTTAACTAATACATAAGCATGTTTTTCCAACATTTCATACTTTAATTATCCATCTCTAAGAGCTCTGCAGAAAAATGCTATGGGAACTTCTTTATTTTCTGAATCTTTTTATAATAAAACATCAAAAATGGTGTCTTGAGAAGCAAAAGAGAATATTAAGAAAGGTTTTGAATATTTAGGACTTACCAATTAAGGTGCTTCAATGATAACCTTTTTGATAAACTCAAATGAATTTCTGGTTTCAACTGTCGACTTGACTTCTTTGTCCTTCCTTAGCATACAAGTAATGTGTTTCACCACTTCAACAAAATTTTGGATGAATCTTTTGATAAAATTTATCTTACCAAGGAAAGATTGAATCTCTTTCTTGGATCTTGGAAGTGTTAAATCTTAAATTGCAGTCACTCTTTTTGTCTCAATCCTCACTCCATTTTTAGAAACTATGTGACCCAACATCTTACCTTTTTTGAGAGAAAAATGAGACTTCTTCGGATTCAACGATACACCCTATTTTCTGCATTTAACAAATACTTGTCTCAAGTGCTGAAGGTGTTCTTGATCTAAAGCTGAAAAAATAGTAACGCCATCCAAAGAGATGACCAAAAACTTGTCCTTTTCTCCATTGAATTCAAAGTCCATAGCACGTTGGAAAGTAGCTCCAACATTCACGAGCCCAAATGGCTTCTTTTCATACATGAATGTACCCCAAGGAGTAGTGAATGTTGTCTTCTCTCGATCCTCTGGCCAAACAAATATTTGATTATACCTAGAAAAACCATCTAACATGGAAATTCTGTCTGACCTAGTCACCTTTTGAAGAATATGCTCCATCTTTGGCAATGGATAGTTATCCTTCTTGGAGCTTTTGTTAAGATTTCTGAAATCCACACACAATCTGATTTCACCATTTTTCTTTCTTACTGGCACTAGATTGGTAACCCAATTTGAGTATCTTAATGGAATAATTATTTTAGCATCCAACAGTTTCTTCATTTCCTTTTCCATCACTGGTAGCAATAGTGGATTGATTTGCTTTAACTTCTGCTAGAAAGGTTTAGAACGATCTTTCAATGGTATTCTATGCTCAATGATAGATGTAAGATATGTCTTAAGATCTTCATATTTCCAGGAAAAAACATCAACAAATTCACAAAACAGTTTTTGATATTCCATCTTTCTTTCATCCAGTAAATATATTTACAACTTCACATACCTTAGTTCTTGTGTTGTACCAAAGTTGTAATATTTTAATTCAACATCTGCTTCAGCTAAATGTGGATTGACTGGAACATCATTCTGATCAAAAAGTTTTTCAAGTGGAATTAACCCCTTGGGAATATGATTCGTAGGCAGCTGTATGATAGGCTGATCAACGATTTGTTTTCTTAGTTTTCTGGAATCTTGATGATGAACATCAACTCGTGGTAGGTCTTCTTCTTTATCAATATTTAGAACAAAAAACTCTTCAACAACTTCAATTATTTTTTTTATCTCCTGGTCATCTTCAAAAACTTTCCAATGCTTAACATTATTAGGAATGCTAGGTCTAAACCTAACTTTCTCTTCATATTTCAACTTTGTAGGCATTGGAATTTTGAATGAGATGGCTGAAATAGAGAGTGAATCTGCTAGAATATTACTTTCTCTTGGAACAAAAGAAATGTTAAAGGATAGGAAGGAGTCTTCTACAATGTCCCATATTGCATTCCGGTAATCTCTGAGTCTAGGATGCTTAGTTTGATAAACATTTATGATTTTCTGAATAATAAGTTCAACATCTCCAAAAACAAAAAAATTCTAATATATTCATAACTTTTTCCTTTTTTAAACCAATTAATAGAGCTTCATATTCAGCCACATTAATAGTTGTCTCAAATTCAAGTTTGAAAGAAAAAGTGAAACTTTCCTTCAAAGGAGAAATAAGAACAATCCCTGCACTGACACTTCTTTGGAACATGAGACATCATTTAACATTTGACATACCTTCGATCCTTCATGACTGATTTGATTTTCAACAAGCTTTAGAATCTAAAAAATTTTTGTAGGCAAGGCGGAGTCAACCATATGTAGAATTTTTGAACAAACTCCATTTGTTCTAGCATATATCAGATGATTAGTATGGTCTTTGCTGTCACTAATGATATATGCCAGTTGAGCTTCTTTGTTCTCCTCCAAAAATAGGAACATAAGCATAAGTTAAATCCATTTGCAAGGTTCCTACCAGCCTTTTAATCCATGACCTAGAAAGTAACATACCAAATCTGGGAGGGATATCAGCTACAACAATATCCATTACCATCCCTCTCATAGGTAACTAAAAAAGACTTATTGCAAGGTCTTTGATGACACCAGGGCATTGGAATTTTCGGGAATCAAAAGAATAGAGATCTTGGTACTCTCTAGTTATCTCAAGACCTAGTTCATCCATAACTACCTTGGGCATTAAATTATGTGAAGCTCCATTGTCCATAAGACAATTATGTAGGGTCTTTTCATGAATATTCAACGATAGATGGAAGGGAGGGGTAGAGTCATCTCTGTCTTCTACCAATGGACCTAAGATAATAGTGGGCTTATCATCTTGAAGGTTAACAAAATTAGAAACTACTTTAGTAGGTGAAGGCTGCAAAGCTTTCATAAAAGTATTTTTAAAATATTGATTTGTCATGAGTTCTACAAGGGGAACAAGAATCTTGATCTTTTGAATCTCATTTTCAAAATTGAAGGCATAGTGTGGTTTGTGAGAAATGTTTACCTCAAGTGAAGGAAAATCAGATGCTACCGAAATTTCCAGTCTGCCAAATTTTTCTGCTGAAATTTTAACTGCATCTTTATTCTTCTTTGGTTGTGCCACAAGCTTAGAAGTGTCATCAGTTTTCTTTGATCTAATATTGTATCTTCTTTGATGATCAACTGCAATCATGGAATGATTAGGGCTGACTTCATTCTTATGAGTATATGACATGAAGTCTTCATATTGTGCTTTTGTAAGATGAATCATCCCTTCTTTGTCTCTAAGAAAATTTATATCAAAACCTCTTTCCAACCCTTCAGCTTCTTCTTCATCTTCAAATATAACATTTTGCAAAGGAGACTGCACCTTTTGATCATCAACATCTCTTCTTTCTCTCTGTAGAATTTGAGGAGAATTAGATCTTCTAAATTGCTGTCTATTTGGCAAATCAAATGAAACATTTCTGGTAGTAGATGGTCTTGCTTCCATCTTCAACTTAGAAATATCAGTAGTCAATTATTTGACCGTCTTGGTAAGCTCATCTAGCTTAGGATATATGTTAGAAGTTCCTAAAGTAGAAAATTCAGCTTTTTTCTTTTTTTTTTTTTCCTTTGTCAATCCCTCCTCTAAGTCTATTAGCTGCTAATATATTTGATGCTACCCCCATTGCATTGTCTTGCATTTGTGATAGTGTAGCAGGTCTTCTTTCTCTCAACAGTAAACAAAATTCAAGATCAAAAGAACCAACATAAGTGATTTTAGTTGAAGCTTCAATAGGCTTGATTTCAGTAGGTATCTTGCTATACATTTTATTGAATCTCTTAGAAAAATCATAAATTGATTCTCCTTCTTTTCTTTTGATTGCACCAAATTCTGTGATATAATACAAAAAAAATTTCTTGTCACCACATTTTCTCAAAATTGCATCATCTAAGACTTCAATTCCAGTGATTCTACCAGTTTTCAAAGATCTGAACCATTTCCTTATATCACGCTCAAGGCTCTGAACAAAAACTCTCATCCAAACATCTTCATGCTCAATGTTTAGATTATCAGCATAAGCATAAAAATCAGCAAGATGTTCTTCAACTATTACCTCCCCTTCACCATTAAATTTAGGCATATAATTGAGATAATCTGCCACAATTAATACATTCATAAGTTGAGGTAAAACTAAAGTTGCATACCTAGCAGCAACAGTTACATCCTTTTAGTTAGGGGTGGATTAGGACCTGCCATGGTGTGAGTTACTGGGGTTTGTGGAATAACAATTGTAGTTACAAGGATTTGTGGAATAACAATTTGAGGGTTTTGAACAGTAGATGAGGAAGCACCAACACGCGTTGTAGAGGTTATTTGTTGACTAGAAACGAGAGAGGTACAAAAATTGTTGTAAAATTAGGAGACAAAATTTGTTGTACTTTTTCAGGAATAGCTTTTGAAAAACTAGAAATAGAACAAACAAGCTTTCACTTACTTTTTTTCTTTATTGGCCTCTCAGGATCAACGACTTGGTTTTTCAAAGGCGAATATGGGTTTTTGCTGGTTCTAGCCTTTCTTGGAGCTAGAACTTCAACAATGGAGTCACCAGGTGTAAAGAAGTCTAAAAAGACAGCTTGAATAGTACACCTCAGAACCGAACTTATAACTTTGTCATTAACCCAGGGATAAACTTCAATTCGCTTCCTCGGCAACGACACCAAAGATGTTAGCGCAAGGAGTTACTTCTAGACTGGAAAAGGAGTAAGCCTTACACATCATGATTTAATTTCAAAATTTAAAAGGGTTTTTTGAGTGGTGGGATGGCTTCTGAAGGAGTTTTGAAATGATTGTGTTCCTCTTTAACTTTCATGCATTTGGCAAGCTATGGAAAGCACAATTTGTATGGTTAAGTGAGTAGTATAGGGGAGCAGAGGAAAGAGAGCAGGTAGCTGATAAATATCCTAAGAAACTGAGTATCTTAAGATAGTCACTTCAACTACATAAAGCCTTGTAACAAAGTCTGCTTTTGGTAAAGAAAATAACAATTATAAAGTGAGAAAGTGTATAAAGTATTTCACAAATTTACTAACAATTTCTATTTGAATTGATATTATGATTTACAGGAGACTGGATAGTAGATAAGTCATGATTAGATCCTCTTCTTGATTCTCACTCATACTAAACTAACTGCTGTAATTTGTCATTTAAAAGATAAAAACAAGTTTGGAAAAGGAGACAACAACTAGAAAGTATAAAACATGTATAAAGTATCTCACAAATCCTTTGTGAAACCTTCACTAGCAAGTTCTACTTGAACATATATTATAATTTACAAAAAATTGGATGGTAGATAAGTCATCATTAGATCCTCTTAATGATTCTCACTCATACTATACTAGCTACTACAAATTTATAATTCAGAAAATTGAAAATAGGAGATAGGCAAACCACACATTAGATATGACTTGAATCACAAAATCCTCTAGCATGAAGTGTAGAAAAAGCTATTTTATTAAGTTGAGTCTTCAGGTGAACCAAAATCCAACCTTGAAATGATATTTCAAAAGGTATATATAGGGAGAGAAGCACCAACTCCAACTCTCCTAAATTGGTGGTTCCACTATATTCTTGTTACATGAGTGTATTTTATACATTAAGATCATCTCCCATCGAATTACAATAGAAAGTACATGTGTATATGAGAAGAAGAGGAAGAATGACACTTTGCTGCTGGAAATTGACTAGCTGCCCCTTTTGCTGCATAATTTTCTCTTTATGGTCTTGCCTATTGAATGGCCATATGTCTTCATTAAATATAACATTCAACAACCTCATAACTATCTCATATCCATCATCTTTCTTATCCATATTGTTATGAGTTGTTGTTTTCCAAAACTGGCACGGAGGTTTGCTGCTGATAGCTATATATTTGTGTTATGACAGGTGCTACCGTAAATTTTGGTAATACCCTTTAATAGCGAAAAAACTGGAAAAACTTTGAAAATTTAAGTAGGATAATGTTTCCACTTCAAAATTTTAACAGAAATGCTTCAAAATACCCTTTCATCCTATGTGAGATGCAACCTCTGCAAGCTTATCCAAGTTGGTTTTATTTCTAGCAGATTTAGACCTTGTGATTTTTGTTGCGTCTTCTTTGATGATGGCCTCTCTCTTTTCTACCTCTTTTTGGATCTCTTTCTTTTTGGAAGGCTTTGATGGCTGGTCCATCGGAGCTTTTCCTCTTTTCTTCTTCAAGGATCTTCTGATTTCTGCAATTGAGTGATCCTTAGTCTGCAACTTTGTAGGTTGTTGTTCTATAACTATTACTTCAGTCAGTAAACTAGGGTTATTTAGGGCCTTTGATTTCAGTCTCTATTTGTTCTTTTCCCTAGTATGCCTCCTTCTAGTTCCAACAACTAGTTTTAGCTCTTCCTTCTTGTTTTTACTAGTTCTTGTATACATGCTTTCTTCAACATTTCCTCATCAGAATCAAGAGGTTGGTCTTGTTGTTGTTGTTTATGTGCTTCCAAAATTTTAGGAAACACCTACGCTTTAGATTTCTCTTCAGCTAAAAATTTTCTTCTCCTAGTTCTTATGTAAACCTTAGGAAAAGGTCTAACAGGAGGAACCATTTTTGAGCTTTCAGCTTTCTGAATAGAAGAGCTTTCTCCTTTCTCCTTTTTCTTTTCAGTTTTAGTAGCTAAAGGTTTATTTTTGCTGCTTTTGGCACCTTTTCTCACACCTTCCCTTTTTGTCTTTCTTCTGTAGCTTCCCTTAGCTGATGCAGTTGATGTCCTCTTTGTCTCAACCTAAGTTGAAGAAGTTTTAACAGTTTCTTGGGGTTTTGGTGCAGGTTGGCCTGCTCTGTAAAACAAGAAATGGTCCCAAGTCTGGTTCCTCTTTTTCAATTCTTCTTCAACTAGAACTGTGATAACTGCCTAATGATACAGGCTATACTCTGATGCTTCTTGAAGTGTTTGAATCCTGGCTACCATTTTGGTCAGGCTCTTTAATATGAAATAAGGTAGATTAAGAGTCCTCATACCTGCAAAATGAAATACAAACCTCATATGGTAAAGAAAAACTATTGCATATCTTCTCTCACAAGTGAGGAAAATCTTAACTAGTTTGACTGTTTCTTCCCATTATTTCTTCAGATAATTGTTGGGAATTCCTTTGGCCCAGTTGGGATCTCTGTATTCATCTCTGATAAAAGCATTGAGATCTCCCCCTGTTATAAGCTATCCTTTAAACCACTTTTCTCCTTCTTGGGGAGGGTTAAAAGCCTTTGCAATTGACTATTCTGAAACCTGCAACTGAAAACCAAAAATGGTAGCTTCTTGTCCTTTGTAAGTCTAAGAAAATTCACAGGCTACACCTTAATGTGAGTCTCCTAACCTCATGTAGAGTGGATACCAGCTTGCTTGAATAAACAACCTTCTAACCTTTAGATTAGCAACGACTAACTCAACTCCTTGGGTTTCAATTCTCTTGATCTTTCCACCTTTCCTAGACTTTGGTGCCATAGAATATCTGCTTGTTGATTATGAAGAATAGGTGTCAAATTGTGAAAGCTTACCCAACAACTATTGCAAATATCTTGAATTAGGCTGCCTAGAAATTTGGGATATGTTCTTAAACTCCTTAGCAGTTCTTCAAAAATTCGAAATGGTGACATTTCCTTCACTTTCTAATATTTGAGATGAAGTTATGGTTCAATCTCCCATGCATATAATCCTTCATGAGTACACAAGATTTCATGTCATGATAGAGATCATGTAGTTGTAACGATCAAGTCAAGTTTCCTTAAAGAGTCCAGTTGATTTGCTATAGGTGGTTGTACGAGAATCTTGCAAATCTGGCAGTTTTCTAGCATTGATTCGGACTGGTCGGAAATTACAGTAGCACATTATGCAGAACGAAAAGAATGGTCATCAGAATTTAAATAATTGGCTGAGATTGAAGCTATAAACATGCTTAAGATTTTGGGAAACACGAGTTATTTAAGATGGGTGGGGTAGAAAATGGTTGGCTATGGCTGTGACTGACACCTAGCAAACACGATCAACCAAAATGATTAATGACTACCACTTGACTTGACTTGGGGTTTGTGACCTATCCAATCACGAAATCTCATGATTTGGATTAGATATTCCACCGTTATGACACGTGGACAATAAAAAACGGTTGCGTTTTTTGCCTTATTTTCAAAAACAGGAAACGCTACTGGAAATTCTGGTAGCATCGTTTTTTTTTTTAAGAAAACAGGAAATAAAACAATAACGGAAAGACTGTCTGAACGAGAAAATTAGATTTCCGGTAGCGCATGATTTTTTTTTGAAATTTACAAAATTAATCCTAAAAAATAAAAATTTCAAAACCTACTCATGACTTAGCCTAGAACTGTGCTAACACCTACATTAGCGCATTTGAATTTGCTTCCATTGGGATCATATTGTATGTTGTTGGGTATGGATTGGATGTATCTTTACAAGACCAAACACTAGTAGAAAATGATGAAATTAGTGACTAGGTGACTAAAAAAGTTAGTCACCGCGATTATTTCAAGTGAATTACTACTAAATTTGAGCAATTTTAAGTGACCAAACTAAAAATGACTAACTTAAATGACTTATTTAGTCTAGGGATAAAATATACGACTAAATAATAAGTGACCAAACTAAAAGTGACTAGCTTAAATGACTAATTTAGTCCATGACTAAAATATATGACTTATCAAGTGATAAAACTAATAATGATTAGCTTAAATGATTACTATAGTCTAAGTATAAAAATATGACCAAATAACAAGTATAAAAAATATATGAATTACTCATTTATGTTAGTAATTTTTAATTATGTCACTCCGAAAATGAAAAATTGCAATTTTGATATTGAAGTGTTACATTTCACTACATGGGTCTCTGAATACATCTACATTGTTAAAATTTAGAGACAAAGGGGTCTCTGAATCCTTTATAGTGTTAAAATTATGAATACCCTTTTGTCTCTAAATTTTAGCATTGCAAATGGATTTAGAGAGCCCCTTCTTTGAATCCATCTACAGTGTTAAAATTTAGAGACCCATTTAAGAGGGTCTCTAAATCAATCTGCAATGTTAAGTACATAAAAATGACTCAAGATGACTAAAATGTTCTAGTCATAACTTCTGACATAAAAATGACTCAAAATTCACATACATTATCTTGAATCCCTTCTAACAAAAGCTATTATCCATTGCATTCTGAATCAAAGGTGATATGAGATGACTTTTGCTATGAAATGTTTGATTTAAATCATTTACTTGTAATAGTTCATGAATCTTAATGAAGAGTATTTTCATAAATCCTTTGGAGTTAAGATGTTGCAGATTACCTTCATTTTGAACATATTCTACAATATTGGCCTGGTTGAAATCTCCCTGAAACATAACATATGATAAAAAAGAAATGCTAGTAAAGAAACAAAATTGCATAATTTTTTTTCTTTCTTCTATGCTATTGTTTCCTATGCTACCACCTTACAACGTTTACTTTGAAACATGTTGTGCAGTTGCTAGTCTTATATGCTTGATGAATAGAGTGTTTACAGTTTATATAGACTAATTTGTTATTGCCTTCTTGGGTGATATTCTTATACACTCCAAGACAAAATAGGAGCATGAGTGACATTTGAGGATGGTGCTATATGTGTTGCAAGAGAAATAATTGTATGCCAAGTTGAGTAAGTGCAATTTTTGTCAAAGGAAAATCCATGATTTAGTTCAAAATGTCTTAGAGGAGGGCATAACAATGGACCTAGGGAAGATGAATTAATGCATCAAGGGTTGGCCATCACCAAAGAATATTTCAAAGGTGAGACTCTTTATGGGTTTACCTAATTACCACATGATATTTATTCAAGGTTTCTATAAGATTGTACATTCAATTATTTCATTGCAACATAAATGAGTATAGACTGAATGGACTACAAATTGTGAGGATAATTTTCAATATCTGAAATATTTATTAACCAATGCACCTATTATAAAGAATGCATATCCAAATGAGGATATTTTTAGTGTGCATAAATGGATGTAAAGAAGGAACTGGTGGACCCCTTATGCAAGATAGACATGTCATATGAATTGAAGAAAATCAAAGTACATGAAGGAAATTATGCTACCCATGACTTGGAGCTTACAACTATTATCCATGCATTGAAAATGTGAAGACGTTATCTTATGGGATGAAATTTTGAGTTGAAAATGGACCATAGTGGTTTAAAATACTCAAAGAAAAATTAGATGGTTGGAATTCCCTAGTGAATTTGACTTTGACATCAACAACATTAAGGGAAATGAGAATAAAGAGGCTAACACAACATTAAGAGGGTACATGTAATGCATGATGCTATAGCTATTATCATATACAACATAGACTTAAAAAGAATAATTTTGGAAGATTATGATCAAACTAACAATATTTACAAATTAAAGAAGGCTTACAACAAGGTAATTCACACCAAAAATTTAAAGACTACATGCTAGAAGAGGATGGAAACCTCTTGCAAAGGAACACAAGTTTATGATCCTAATTCTCAATAATTGAGAAATTTAGTGATAAGAGAAGTGTGTGACGCACCATATGTTGGACACTAGGGTACCAAAAAAACTATTGTAGCTATAATAATCCAATATTTTTGACTTAGAATGAAAAAACATGTGGTTGATTACATAGCCAAATGTATGTAATGTTATAAGGTAAAGGCTAAACATAGACATCCAACATGATTTATATATCCATTGTCCATTCCTAAATGAAAATGAGAAATTGTTACCATAAATTTCATTACCAAGCTACCAAGGATAACAAGGTGAGATGATTCCATCATGGTATTGATGGACAAGCTTATGAAAGGAACACATTTTATTTCAATTAAGTTGATTGATAAAGAATCCAATATTGTGGAAATTTATATAAAAAGGAAATTGTGAAGTTATATTTTGAGTTGGGATAACCTAGAAAACAAAGTGATTGTTGGGATATATATTATAAAAGAGATGTAAGAAAATATGTTAAAGATACATACAAATATAAAGGATACACTATAAGATAAGCAGAAAGTTGCACAAACAAAGGAAAAATGCATAGATAATTTAGATTGGTCGGGCATGTGTTTTTCAAAGTGAAGGCTAAAAAGAGCTCACTAAAATTGGGAAGCTACCCAGAATTGGTAGCACAATATTGTGGGCAATCTGAAATCCTAGATATGATAATGTTGGTTATATACATTCTTGCATTACTTTCATCCATGAATATTCATAAAAGTGTTTCATGTATCTTTATTGAAAAAGTATGTGCCTAATCCTAACCTTATGATTGATTAGACTATGGTATAGGTGGAGCACAAACAAGACTTTTGGGTGGAGCCAATATGCATTTTTGATTCAAAATTTGAAGTGCTCCTGTACAAAGCCATTATCTTGGTAAAGGTCCAATGGACCTACTGCAATCCTGAAGATACCACATGGGAGCATGAAGAGGCTATGTGGAAGGACTACCCATAGATTTTGCATATTTTGAGGAAATATGAATGTGCATTTGTGCATAAATGACTAAAAACTCCATTTTTTATAGCTAGGATTACTAAATTCCATAGCTTCGATATTTTAATGTCCAACTAGTGGTTGAGCCCTCAAAGGTAAGTGGGACAACCTAAAGGATTGTGATGGAGAGAAGGGAGTACTATTCCTTGGATTATGTAGGTTGAGGGGAGTGAGAGTTGGGAATTTGGAATTTCTATAGGAGTTACTAAGTTATAAAATTATAGGGTGCTAAGATATAATTTTTTTTATGTATATACATGTAAACCTATATGGTGATGTGCATCAAATATAGTGAAAAAGTATAGGGGGAGGAAAATGTAACACAACGGTTTTGATCACTAGATTAGAAAAGTATATTTTTGAATATGATGAATGTGTAAATGCCAAGATATATAATATTTAAACATGTAGCAAAATATCGCTAGCATTATTGGATCTCAATGGTTTCATTATGTACGGTGACCAATGTGCAAAACTCGCAATAGTCAAGAGGAGATATAAAAAAAATTTATCCATGTTAAGGGTTGGTGTGGTCTAGGTCTCGTGTGATCGTCAAGTGACTTTGATGGCTTAGATGCCCTAGGTTATGGTTTCTTATATCACATGCTAGTCCCACAACTCATGGACACAATATCAAATAAAAAATTATATGTAAACTTTTATATTGAAAATAATAATATAAAATACATCACTAATTATAAAATGGACAAGAACATATTGATGGAGGACCTATCATCCCATAAAGGAGGGGGATAAAAATGGGTCCAGTGATAAATCGCACATGCCTAAAATCCCATGTTATTAGCATAAATTAAATTTCATTACCATATAATCCCCATTTGACTTATTAAAACTAGTCATTGAATTCATTTTTGAGGTTGGTAGAAGAGTCAGATCAATTATTTATTGAAGCATGGGCTAAGTACACTCATGAGGGGAGTGGTTTTGTTGAATGCATGTAAGAGGTGGGTGAGAGAGCCATCTCACCTAGATGTGAGAACATGTGATGAGTAAAATTATCTTTCGAATTGTCCAACTGAGAACATGCATAAGAAAAGAAATTTGAGTAGAGGAGATAGCTAACTTTCAAAAAGCAAGAGGACAAAAAAAACTATAGTTTTGGTGCTACAAGAGGAGAAAATACAATTTGTGTTGAAAACCAATATCTAGTTTTGAAATTTATGATGAGAACTAGCTTTGAATGTTTGTGAGGGGTTCTCATTTAGAAATCACTAAAGTTATTGTGTAAAGGTTGAAGTTGTAAGTGCTCCACTAGTAGCTAGGTTTCCTAAATCCCATAACTAAGAAATTCCTTACCAATCTATGTTAGAGCCCTAGAGGGGATGGAGTTTGTCTAAGGGACTATGATACATAGAAATATATCATCCTTAGATTGTGAAAAATGATGGGAAATAGTAGGAATTATTGTAGGAGTCACATCACTCTTAATTTACTAGGTATTGGTCTCTTAGTGTTGACCATAGACATCCATAGGAGCATGCTCACCTTTTTGGAATCATAGCCCTAGATTAGGGGTGGCCTATTGTAGAGAGAAGTAGTCCAAAAATAACTATGGTTGGATGGAATATTTGACATTTGTAGCTAGTTGTGTAAAACATTTATAAGGATAAATATTCCAATCACTATGTTATTTAATATGTAAATGTTATGCTTGAATGTTATGTTCAATTTATGTTATGTATGTTTAAATGTTGTTGTGCATGATTAATTCATCTTCATTCTTTAATTTTAAAATCATGGACAGACACATGAGCCTATATGTTAGACAACATACATTCATTTCTTTCAAAATGGTATTAGAGTTGGATTTATGGTAACATGCCTTAGACTAAGGGTCTAGGTATGTCACTCGTCGTCTTATTGGTATGCTATCAAAACCTAGCAAATTTTCAAGCAGAAGAATAAGTGTGATAAGGTTTAATCATATTTATCTCAAACATCCACAAAGAAATGCAAAAAAAATACCTAGACAATAGAGAAATTAAATCATAAATGAATCCAAAGAAAAACTATTGGTTGTTATTCATCTCACAATGGATTTTTTATATCTTTACAAAGAGATCACCAATTGAAGAGTCAATCCTTAAATTTGGCATGCATACAAATTAAAGGCTAGAAGAAACAACAAAATATGCAACTAACTAACAAATTAGCATTTAAGATCTAGGAAGGGATCCTTCATGGGAGGTGAATTACTAGTGATGATGCTCCTTGGCAATCATGGCCTAATGTGTCACATTAGGTCCTCCGCACTTTCCCCACATTCTTCTCAATTTAGTGATGGAGCTATGTATGCAAAATTGCTATTAGATAGGTTATCACTAAACTTGTGAGCACTACTAAAAATGATATGATGAGCAAGGTTACAATGATGTGCATGAGCATATGAATCAAACCCTACTCAATGTGTAGATTAAAGAAACTATGCTATGAAAACAAATGAAAAATATGTTGTTGTTGTTGTAAGCTACCAAACACTACTAACATCATAGTGTGCCCATCATAAAATTCTAATATATAAAATGAAACAAAGATCTTATCCAAGATGTAAAAACTCATTGTGTAAGTATCTCACTCTTACACCGAAAATATTTAATCGCTAAGAAGATTTTGACCTTCAAAATGATCAAAATGCATACCTCTGTGACATCTCACAATGAATAAAAGTTATTATTTTACACACCATTTAAAAAAAAAAATGTCTAGAAGAAAACAAATGTCAAAAATCTTCAAATAAATTTAAAACAGATTGCTCAAAATTGAGCACCTAAAAATATATCTATCCATCCCATAATTTAACACATTTTGCTCAAAATTGGGCGTGTTGTTAAACATATTTTACCATGATCTATTTCCCACCAAAAAAACAAAAGCCAGAACAATATTTTTTCACAGCAATATCGATCTCTAATCTTCCCTGGAATATATGGAAATAGGAGGTCACTGGATCAAGATATCTAGATCGATTCCTATTCTTCAAATTAGTTGAACTCTGATGCCTTAGTTGCAGATTTGTTCATTTTCACACATATGCTTTCTATGTTTTCATAGGAAATTCAACAATTATTCACGGACAGCTAGGGTGTTAGGGTTGAATTTCGAATGGAGGAGGATCTCTTCAATAGCTCCCCCCACAAAACATCGATTTTTTCAGCACCTATTTTCATATCTCACCTGATATTGATACTGCAAAGCTCCACCATGAAGAACGAGGGTGTTACTTCGAAAATCTCGACATCGATTGACAAATTCCCCTTCACCCCCTGCTCAGGTCTCTGTAACTTCGTCTTGCAATCCTCATATTTCTTGACTCTGAATCTCAATATTTTGGCAATCTCCTCACAACTTCGATATTATGCTCCAGGATGGCTGAGTCGATGTGAGACACAATTCCTGCTTTAGGGTTTTGTCCTTGAATAACCATGAGAGGTTGAATGCAGGGAAAAGTGTGATAATGTCTAACACGTTGAAGCGGGCTAGCTTTGGAATAAAGAATGCCGAATTGACATCGTTAAGGAGGCTGACATCGACATTGTAGTTGGCCTGTGCGGATTCGAAGCCCTGCCAAAACTAGGGGACCTCCATTAGCTCAGTGAGGGTTATCATCATCTCAGGGCTGGGATCCAAGAACCAGAGAATGAGTTATCGTACGTTGGAGGAAAACTAGGGCAGGAATTTGAAGTCCCCCTTGTGGATCTTCTTATACAAGGCCATCAAATTCGCATCATGGAATGGAAAGAAACCCGCTATGAGAATGAAATGTATGACCCTGCAAGACCAAATGTTGGTTTTGGCACCATCATAGCCCTCCTTTTGGTATCTATTTGAGAAAATATTGAATATTATATTGAAATTCTTGAGTATGTAAATTGCTGGCAGGACTATATAAAAGAAATGGATACATAATGGTATCTTGCAATGGAGGCCTGGATCAGAACAAATTTTCTCCCCTTTTGTCTATCAGAGGCATGCACATCTGAAAATACAACGAGAGCAAGCCCAACAACACATACTCCTACACCAATAAACTGTCCGATTTTGTATCTTATCTTCAAGAATATCCATGTAAGGAACATGACACAAGGAATTGTCCAACAGTCCAGCGACATGACACTTGTTATTGATGTATATTCATATGCCCTCACCACTAAATAGTTATCTTGAACAGCCACGAAAGCCAACAAAACATAGTAGTACCACCAAGCCCGTAGCCATCTCCTGCGATATATTAATTGACTTCCAAACACAATTGATAGACGAAGATAATTCAAGGATTGTGAGGTTGGTACGAAAATTCCTCTGCGGGTAAGATCATTTGAGGAGAATCCAGTGGATTTTATCAGCAGAGAGGCCACCTGACCTAGAAGAAGGGCTATCAATGTCTTCTTGGAGTAGTTTTTTTCGAAATTTAAAGTGCAGAATGGAAGATGTGAGTTGCAATATGCAAGCTAGTTTATCTCCACCTTTTAGAATTATGCATGATTTTCCTTTAGCTAGGGCCTTGATTATGGTTCTCCAATCTCTCTAATTATTTACTTCATGTTATCACTATGTTTTTTGAATTTTCTTTTGTGATTGTTTTGTGATATATTATCATTTGATCAAGGTCAATCTTTTTCTCATGTTAGATATGTCACATGGTTACAATTATCTCAATGTCACTGTGGTTGTCCCAAAGCTGGTCAAGGCTTCATTTTGGTCAATCTTTTTCTCATGTTAGATATGCGACATGGTTACAATTATATCAATGTGATTGTGGTTGTCCCAAAGCTGGACAAGGCTTCGCTTTGGGCAGAACCCAGGTGTTTAACTTCATTATTCCTCCTTTTGGTTAACAGATCTTCAGTATGTTTTATTGATTAATTTCAGCATTGGGTATTGCATGGCATTAATTGCCTGTGGGGATGGTTTATCCTACATGTTTCCTTTTACAAAAATTAATATTTAATTCTATGTGAACAGTGAATTTGAAGACATTTTTGGCGTCGATCAATTTATCGCATTTCTCAAAGGCAAGTTTCAGATAGTAAAGAAGCTTCCTTCAAAGCTGAAGGAAAAGGCAGAAGATGGGAGGCAAGGGCAGAAGATAGGGTAGTCTTCACCATGCCTCCTATGAGCTAGCCAAACATGTCCTATTACCTGCATCAGGTTGAGTATCGAAGGCTATCATTTAATACTTTGGTCTTTGCATAGAAGGATACTAACAAAGTTTCCTACCATGATACAAATCCTTCCCCTTAAAAGAAAGCACAAAGTTTTGCATTGGAATAAGGCATATACACATCTAGAAAATGATAGGCTGCCACTTGAGGTTTAAAATCTATGTTGTCATGTGAATTACAACACTCTGCTTTTCACTTCAAAAATTGATGAATTGGGTCATTTTTTTCAAATATTGCAATAGCATGGTCCTTTTGTGGCTCTTCATCTTTGTTATGAAATGGATATATTGGTCTTTTCTGGTTGCACACTTCGCTGTACCAATGAATAAGTTGAGGAACTCACCAGACTGAGGCATATTACATGTTTGGAAATCATAATATTTTCGTGGTCAAGTCAAAATATTTATTGTTAACAATGTTTATCCTATTATCTTGTTGTATTTCTTTCATAGGCATGCCTACCCTTGGTGGAAGGAGGTCATAATTTCTTAAATGAAGAGGAAGGATGGACTGTGTCCTGTAACACCATAGGAGACTCCATTAGTATTGAAAACTTTTGATTTTGATAGAAATATTCAGATATATATTGCTGCTGAAGAACTCTATGGGGGAGAAAGAAGGATGCCTGCCCTCTATTCAACTTATCCAAATATTGTAAGTTGACTGATTCACTCACTTCAACTCATTTTCCTTTGAAGTTGGATTTTCTTATGTCATGCACTCATGCTGATCAACAAAAATCTGCAGGTGAGGAAGGAGTCTCTTTTTAGTCCTATGGATTTAAAGCCATTCCAAAATCATTCATCTGAAATCACTACATTGGAATACATGGTGTCTTTGGCTAGCGATGTGTTTATTCCTACATATCATGACAACATGGCAAAAGTTATGGAAGGGAATTGCAAGTAATATTATATTGTTTTGCATATATTTGGCAGAGAGGATATAGTGGTTACCTGGTGGTACGAGTTGTAGTGGTGACAAGTTTAGTTCTCTCAGAACAGACCTTTGTAAGAAGTGTTAAGAAGCCTTGGGAATAGGTTCATAGGTATTATAAGTAATTTTCCAGTCAATTGTCTACATTATTTATTATATGTTGCATTTTTCTTTCTTGATTTTGTTGGATACTTTCTTTATTGAGTTTTAGTTCAATGTAAATTGTGGAAACGCTTTGGATGCGTTAATCTTGTTATCCTAGTGAT
>APFE030277747.1:0-19587 GCA_000404065.3 Pinus taeda
ATGTAGCCACACATCTCTTCTCAGAGATAAGCTACCATCGCCTAGCTGGTTTATTTCTATTTCCGGTTGTAAGCATATTTCAGTATTTTCCATTAATGAAATGAAGTATTATTTCCGCTGCATCTTTGTGTATATGGTTATCTCTGTATTTTATTGCGTTCCTGTTTAAATCTGGATCAGCCCGGCATTACTAGAAACAAAGCTCGAACACTCAAATTGAAGGCTGTCAAGTTTTGCATTCTAAATTATGCACTTTATTGGAAAGATCTCGGTGGTGTTCTGTTAAATTGCTTGGTGGAAAAAGAAGCAAAGAAGGTCATGGAGGATTGCCACGAGGGAGACTGTGGTGGTCACCTTTTTTTGAAATCAACAACAAATAAAGTCCTGAGAGTGGGATACTATTGGCCAACATTGTTTGCTGATGTATATAAGATGGTCAAGAGTTGTCATAAGTGTCAGATTTTTGAAGTAATGCGGAAGTTATAGCCTTTTCCACCTAAGCCCATTGAGGTGAGTGCCCCTTTTTAGCAATGGGGGTTGGATTTCATTGGTGAAATTCATCTCGCTTCTTCTGGTCAGCATAGATGGATCCTCACAGCGACAGATTATTTCATGAAATGGATCAAAGCAATTCCCACCAGACAAGGTATAGATGCGGTAATTATTTCATTCCCTGAAAATAACATGTTGTCTCTCTTTGGTTGCCCGAATAAGTTAATCACTGATAACGCAGCAGCTTTCAAATCAAAAAGGATGGTATAATTTTGTCAATAATATCACATCATTTTGGGTCACTCAACTACCTATCATCTACAAGGCAATGGATTTTCGGAGTCTTCTATTAAATCATCGGTCAACATCATTAAGAAGCTGCTGGAAATAAACAAGAAGAGCTGGCATAAGAGGTTGGTCAATGCACTTTGGGCAGATCAGGTCAGTTAGAAGAAATCCATTGGTACGTCACCTTTTGAGCTTGTTTATGGAGTCGATACAGTGTTATCTACCTCTCTCGCAGCCTCGGTAGTCAAACTTCTTCAGGAGGCCGACATTGAAGATGATCCTATGTAGAGAAGGTTGAATCAAATGGTCCACTTGCAGCAGACCAGAGAAGAAGTCTTCCAAAACACATCCAAGTTGTAGGAGAAGATTAAGAAAATTTATGGCAGAAAAGCAAAGGCAGACAAATTTCAGTTGGATGATGTGGCGCTGAAGTGGGATGCAAGGAATGAGGAAAAAGGTAAGCACAGTAAGTTCGAGAATCTCTGGAAAGGTCCCTTTAAGATTGCAACATATCAGGGTTAGAATGCCTTTCTTCTAAAGGAAACGAATGAGGAAGATTGTCTAGGAGGGCCGATCAATGGTCAGCTGCTCAAGAGGTACCATTTCTGATTTATTAACGCTGCTTCCACTGTCACTGTAAATACCATTTTATTTCGGTTTGGTTAGAGTTTGTCAACTTAGTATTCAATTCATTTCAATATCAAATTTGAGTCAGTTTTTTGGTCATTTTAGTTTCATAAATGAGTCACAGTATTGTGTTGTTTGTCGAAATAATGACTCCATAGCCTAATGGATGAAGGAACTGTCTATCTCTTCCAGATATCTGCTATTCTTGGCACCTCCAAGGAGCTACCATCCCGCATTGGAGCCAATGTTAGAGTCGGTCTTGTCAGTCCTCCGTCAGAGATCAAAACTCTTTCTGCATTTCATGTTTAGGTGTCTCACTCCATCCACTTAGCTAGATTCTGCTAGGGGCATGCCATAATCTGACGGAAAGGTCTTGTCAGTTATTTACCTTGATGTCTGGCACCTGTTGGCTTAGGTCTTTTCATCAATGTTCACTAAAGTCCATGACAGTCACTCTTTGATCTTTTAATGGACAAGAGTCATTTTTAGTCATTAGGTCTAGGGATCAGATAAATTTGTCTTCAAACATGTCTAATAAAGCAATGCAGGCTAGAGAGAGAACCTTACAAAATTGTGATTTAAAGATTTTCATCGTCATGTTGAAAGATTACGACTGTTCTTCAAAACTCCGTTTTGAAGAAAAGTCAAACAGTGTGTCATTTGTGATAATTTTGAAAAATGTTTCGGGTTGATCTCTTCAGGCACAGTCATGGTTTCCTTGGCCAAATGACATGTCAACCACCCCTGCAAAAAAAGTGCCAAAAATTTCATCATTTTAGCTAAAAATTCAAAGGGAAGAGTGAAATACTGTGTTGCATTAAATCGGGGAAAAAGTGCGAAAACAAAACATTAGAAAAGTGGGTTTTGAAGAAACAAAAATCAAACCCATGACTCCAAATGCCTTTATATAGAGTTTCCACAAGGAACAGTGTCATTTTGCACACCAAGGATAGAGAGAAAGCATTTCAAGGTGATTGAGAGAGCAAGCTCGCGTTTTGAGTGAGGTTGGAGGTGTTTTCACAAGGCGCGGTGCACAGACAGAGAGGCGCGACGCACAGACAGAGCACAGTGCAGTAGGCACTACCACGTAGTGTTAAATTAACACGGGCGTGGCGCACACAAATGACGCGGCACATAGGCAGAGGGGCGCGGGGCACACCCACAAAGGCCTGGTTTTGTTCCAAATTTTCAACAAATCGCTTTGAATCCCTTCCAATTGACAGGTAGGGTCGACATCTCGGTTGCTCATATGTTTTTGTGAACATGATGGTGGTTTATGGCCGTGTATAGTTGCAATAAAAATTCCTAAACCCTACCACTTGAAATCATCAAAGCCATTGTTGTAGGGTTGCAAATTTGTTGTGTTTATACCAAGGTTCCTCCTCCCTTTCACGTTTCATTTTTCCCCTTCTTTCCATTGTTCCCTTCCCCCCTATTCCATTTTTCCCATCTGTCCCTACCCTAAAACATTACTAAACCCCTATTCCCTATCCCCTCCACTCATTTGTCAATGTAAAACCACAAAAACCTACCTTATAAAATCCCCAAACCCTCCTACATGGCCCTAAACAAAATTTCTCCCCACAACCCCTAATCCCATCATATTATTCCCCTTCCTAACACTCCCTTTTTGAATTGTTCCCCTTGGTGGCAGAGTTCATAACAACACATAGTTTCATATATCATCAAAGGGTCGTCCAAACACAGTCCATCTATAGCAGTCATGGCATCTGAGCATTCATCGGAGTATGAAATTGAAACCCAAAGTGATTCATCCTTGGAAGAACAGGCTCCCCAGAGACATCATAAAAGTGGCAAACATGTTAGGGATGAGCCAACCACCCTCACAAAATTGCAGGTCTACCCTCTTACTATGTCATGTTTCCAACATCTGTCATGTTTGGAGTTTTTTCAAAAGGTGGCTAGTGTTCGAGTTCATCATGAGTTGGCCCATCGTTTTGTGCTTCACTTACATGGAGATCACTCTATCTTGGCCAGTGTCACCTTCACACTAACACCTGAAACTTTCTCATTATCAATTGGCATAGTGAACATTGGAGAACCATGGCACAAGAAACAAAAGGTTGATCGGCAACATTATGAGCCATACATTAAGACCAGTTTCTTGAGGCAGCTCAAAAGAGTCTTTCCATTCTGATATTTGAAAGATGAATACGCTCCACTCATGAAGTTGATCATGAAATATTTCAGCTGTGAGGGGAGGTTCTCTCGTTTATATGCCTATCACATCAGGTTGCTCATGCACTTTACCAGGGTATGGGTGATGAACATCTCATATTTCATTTGTAGGAACATAGAAAGGATGAACACCTTCATGCAGCACAAAACCCCTTAGCAACAACTTAACAATGTTTATCACTTTGCTCTTATTAAGATTTTGGTGGTTCATGAGTTGGGATTGCACGGCATTACTTGGGATGATTTCATCTCCTATGACCTCTTCAGCACTTCACATGTATTATCAGAGGTTGAACATGAGATAGGTGGTCCTTCTCATCAGTATGAGCACCATGAGACCACTATTATTCCAGTATTCATCACCTATCAGAGAGGCAGTAGACATTTCTTTGCAGCTGCAAAGCGAGTTTCATCTCCACCCGGGCTGGAAGGGGCCTCGCTTATGACATTGACAACACAGGTACAGGACAAGGGTAGGAGGCCCACGCATGATGAGGGGCCATCAAGTGAACAAGAGGCCGACTTCATCCTCATTCATGATGATGATACAGATGTGGAGAGTGCCAAACTTAGGAGGACCATCCAGGAGCAGCAAACGGAGATCCAAACCTTGTCTCTCAATTTGGAGAGGGCTAAGTGGATTATTAGGTATTTGGAGTAGAGGAACAAACAGCTCGAAGACCAGCATGAGATCATGGAGATGCAAAACATCCGTGAGAATCGCCAAGCTGCCCAACCTAGGAGGATTGAGCTCACTCCATTAGAGCAAGAGATTAATAATGATCGAGAGTCTTGGCTCAAGCGTATCAACATCCACCTTGAGAGACTACTAGAGAAGGCAGACAAGGAAAAAGCCATATTGGGCAGATGGTTTATCACTACAGGGCATGGAACATGAGTTCAAAGGCTCGGATAAGGAGTTTGAAGGCGAAATTGAGGAAAGTTACAAAAAGACAAAAGAGGCAAAAGGAGCAAGATCGGCTTTGAATCTTGGCTGAATCCTCTGTGGCCCAACATAGCACTTCATAGAGGATTTCAAGCCCAAATTTCAAAAAATTTGGGGCAATTTTGGTCATTTGACAGATTTTTGTGCACAAAACAGGGTTTTTCTCCCAGTGGCGCGGCGCTTATGATTGGGAGCTCCAAATCACAAAATATTTGTATTTTTGGATTTAGCATGAAAAATCATGACCATTGGTGCATGTCCAAGAAGTTTGGGCAAGTTTTGAGTCCCGAGGAGGTCAAAAACAGTCAAAAAATGACCTCTCTGCCCCTATTTTGACACACAGGAAGCAGTGTTGGGAGATTGAGGTTTTGGAGGGGCAAATGAGCACCAAATTCAGAAATTCCACTTGGGTTGGAAAGTATATAGGTAGGGCTTTCTAAAAAGCACACTTGGGCACAATTTCGACTTCAGCAAGTACCTCAACATCGCCTCCCAAGTGGCGCGGCGCATATAGTTTTGGGCGTGACACACATAGACCCAAAGGCCAAAATCACTTCCGTTCCGCAACATTTCGATTCGCGACTTTCTCCAAGTGGGCCCACTTATTTATCTACATTTTTCTCGGCACCTAAGGAAAAGTTTAAAAAGTATTTTCACTAAAGGTTTTCTTCTATCCAAGTGGCAAAGGAAGGCGAGTAGTCACCCAAGCAATTTGTCATTTTTGCAATACTGCACCTGTCACTAATGGTTGGCTGTCCATTTCCAGTTTGTAATGATTTGAAAAAATCCCCAGCTTTGGGTCGTTCCATTTCCCAATGAAAAAGTCTATTTATTGTATGTAAAACCATTTGCAAGGGGTTGGTTGTAATTTCTGGGAGACTGTGGGAGAGAAACTCAGTTCTTCATTGTATATTTTGACAGAGAATTAATGAAAGGCAGCGGCTCTAGTTCATGAGATTCATGTGGTGTGAGTGTAGCAAATTTGCTCTCTTTATGTTTCATATGTATTTTTTTAGGTTTCAGAGTTCATTTGTATTCATTTCCAGTGAAATTTTCTAAGCAAGATAAGGTAGAATTCATGTTTATTGCTCTGCCTGTGGGAATGTTTCACGTTTTGTGTTCTTCTTCTGTTGAAAAGGATTCATGTATTTATGCCCTTTTCACCCTCCTAAACAATCTTTCCATTTCGCATTATTTCAAATTTAATTGATAGACTTTCCACCTGTCTTGCCTCACGAAGTAATCTGTGCCTTTTTGTTAAATTCTCTGCTAATTGTTGGTCGTTTGGTCCCATACATCTGAGAAACTCAGTCATTTATAAAAAATTGCCTCTTGTTTCCATATTTATTTACCTAGGCTAAAATCAATATTCATTGTAAGTCATCTCAGACCATATTGTTTATTCTTCACTGAGTGTGACCTAGAGAGAGCCCTCTCCTGTTCTGGTAGGGCTAGCTACCAAACTGAGCATGGTTTGTGGTTACCCTATATTTTTCCTTCCTTTAGCCTAAGGAAGATTTAGGCTCTAACACATTCCACCAAAGATTACTAGAATATTATAGTGGTCCTAGTTCTTGGAAGAACTAGAGCATCTCTAGTTATTTCATCCACCCTAAGGATGCTAGATGGCTCTAGGTATGAGTGCACTTACACTTAGGCTTCCTTTAGTATGGTTCGTGCATTAGATAGATAAAAGTAGGGATAGGAGTCCTTGCATGGGCTTGAAGGGTAATTGGAGAACATGAGGGCATCTAGAACACTTGGAAGCCATAAGTATCAAATACATCCCTATTTAGCTTGAGTTGGAAACCTTGGAAGGGTAGTGACACAACCTAACAGACTCTTCGTGTAAACAAGGTGGTGCATTACCTTGAGTTGTGTGGGTTGATGGGGGATGTGAAATTGTTGGTTGGATGGTATGGGGTTTGGTACCTTGGCTCTAATATTGTTCGATACTAGTTTTGTACTTGGCTTAATTGAGCTACTTTCCTTATGGAGTCATGATCCAATCTCAAGGGTGACTTTCTACTATGATATTAGGAATAGCATAGTCTAGGATAGGATGGTACATCAGTTGTCTCTAACTAGTTAGTATATTTCATTAGATAAGTGTTCAAACATGTTAACTTGTTGTATATCTATTATTATGGTTTATGGTTATGATTTTTTCATGTAGTTTATTATATTGTTTTGGTCATGTTATATATATGATTTTGATATTAGCACGATTGGTGTGTGACATCTCCCAACTAGGTGGATTCCAGTGTTATAAGTTGTTGGAGTAGTAGTGTTGAGGAAGTATTTTGAGGATTTTAGAGGAGAACCACGCAAGAAGGTTGGCTCAAGCTTAACATGCAGAATTTGGAAATGAAGGAAAGACTCTAGGGTGGTTTTCAGGATTTTTCCCTTGGTAATAGGAAATTATCATGGTAAAAGTAGTTTTTAATCAGATTTCTACCCAAATTTAAATATATAAATAGGAAAAGCCATGATGTAATAAGGGTGTTAGAATATGATGATAAATAGATAAATAGATATAGATATTACACATGGGTGTTTTGTAATGATTTCATGTTATAACTTGATGAATTAGGATGGTGAGCCATGACAATTGAGATGTAATGAATGACATCCAAAATTAGTAAATATGTTTACTTCGGTTCATTATATATATTTTTTTATTATGATCTAAATGATCTGGTTCATATGTTGTGTTTTAGTAATGCTCTATCAATGATTGACTCACTATGGAACTTAAGGCTATACTTAAAACTATTTCATTTATGATAGTAATTACATAAGTTTGATGCCCCCTTCATCACTACAAAATTGTCGAGGTTCCTTTAGTTCTTCATAATATACCTAGGGTTAGAGTTAATCTACTCATGGGTGATGCGAAAAATGGCATGTGCCTGAGGGATTTTTGTTGGTTGGTTCACTCTAAATCCTAGTCTTCCCTTTGCACACCAACAAACATGTTGACCCAACAATCTCAATGTGATTTTTTACCGGACTACTTCCTTGAATAAAATATGAATCATAGTGGTGAGCACCAGTATTGCAGCAATAATGCTGCAACTCCTGGGCTGCATACTTTACTCTTATCAACCTGGTAGTCCGTAAAAACTTGGAAGTGATGGTGTTGTATGCACAAGTACTAGTTCTTACTATAGGCTATCACTTGGTCAGCTAGCGCAAGATCACTAGGAGCTCAAGCCAATTTATATGGATTCCAGAAGAAGCTCTATACGTGATGAAAGAAAGGAAAGGATACTCTACAAAGGCTACGCTAATTGTAGAAAGGAAAAATATCGAAATGTAAAGTAAACCTAGCAAACCCTACTTAACTAACTAATCCTACTTTTGCAGAAAGCACTATGAAAACCATGAAATGAATGCCATTACCTACTAATGGAAGTAAACAACATCTACTCAAGCTATTTCTAAAAGTAAATGAACAAAAAACATCCTTTTGGATTTTTATGTATTTTTATGTGAAATTGACATGCATGTATTTTATTGTGTGTGAAGGTGGAAGCGAATATGTGGTGTTCAAGGGTGACTTTGGGGTTTTAGTAGATGTAGGTTGGTGTAGATGGGTGCTAGGAGGTCTCGAGTGGGCTTATGGAGGCTTTTCCCACACTTGGTCTTCAAAAGAAAGTGTACAGGAAAATATGTAGGAGGACACAGGGGATCTACAAGAGGTCTACAGGGGGTCTACAAGAGTATGCCAAGAGCAATTTTGAAGGTTTTGAAGGTGTGAGAATGGGTGGAAACGGTAGGTGATGGTTGGGATGATGTGTTAGGGTGCCTAGGGTCCACTAAGAATTACTAGGAGAGGGAAAGATGATTGGGAGAGAGGAAGAAATCATATGGAAAAATGCAGAAAACTAAGGCAAATTTGAGGGGAGACTTGGGCAACTTGTAGGCCATGGATCAAGGAGAGAATGTTATGGATGATAGGTTGACTTAATATGAGAACAGATCTACTACAAAAGAACTGACAGTCAACCAATGAGATCAAGCAAGCAAGGAAATGAGTACATCAAAAAAAATAATTTGCATCAAGCTAGTCTAAATTATGAGCTATGGAAGTAAATGTTGAAAAATGCTACAAGGAGAGAGAGCATCGAACAAGACTTATTGCAAAGACAAAAATTAGCATGGTGGAAGAGATCTAAAGAAAAGCATTAACGTTTTAACAAACTGCAAACACTAGAAATATTATGGAGAAGGAAAATCTGTGTTTTTCGGGTAGAAAGAGGGTCTTTGCCTTAGTTCATGGTCCCAGAGGGAGGAAGACAGGCCAAGGAACTGTTGTTAGCCTTTTGAATCTTCTTTCTATCACTACCTAACCCGCTATGGAAAACACAAATGGAAACAACCTTCTAAATCACCAAAAGAAACCTATTCTTAACCAAGGAAGAAATTCATCTAACAACAACTAATCCATAAACTGAAACAAAGCATATAAATACAAAAAAAAAGGAGCTTGGATTCTTGGATTTGGCCCTAACCCAAGAGCTTCAACCCTCTAAGGTAACTCAGTGCTAGCTCAAAAAGGATCTCATCTTTATTATCAAAATAGTAATATGATTACATGAAACTGTCCACAAAAGTAAGCTCGAGGTTGAGCAGAGTTCTACAATAGAAAAAGTACAAAAAAAATCTGACAAAAATTCCAACCCTAGTGAGGCCCTAGGCCTCTCTACTTATATAACTGAAGCTCCCAATAGCTTCCTTAAAATCAGGGAGGCTTGGCTCTCAAAACTTGAGATAAACATAAGTCATCCTCCACTTGCTTAACTGCCTCCTAGTGCATTAATTTGGTTGTTTTTACTCCAAGCTACATGAAGGGGAATTCGAAGTGGGGAGTAGTAAGTGAGGGGGATTCTGTCCTATAAATCCTCTCCTTTGTCCACTTCTAATTATTGCTACCAATTGTCCATTGAATCTTTGACTTTGTCTTCAAAATTCAACAAAAATCTGCATTAAACACATATTAGATCTCATGGCATCATAACTAACTCAACTCACTCCATAAACATAAATATAATTAAAAAACATGCCACAAGCACAGGGAATGGTTGATTTAACTATGTTAGGAGGAAAAATGAGCCCATATAATTACCCTTTTATGGGGTTCATCTTCACCCCCTATTGAAGGTGTTTCTTATCCTTTGAGCAACTTAGTACATCTCCTCATATTTGATGGCTCTAGTGGCCTCTCTAGCATCCCAAGCTTCTGATGTTGTTTCCTCTTCCATATCATAGAAGTCTGCTTTTATTTCCATCTCTTCCCACAGCCTCTGCTCTTCTTCGTTGGTTATTCATTCTAGCATGCCTAATAGTAGTGGTGGACTCAGTTTGAGGCCAATCCAGTTGACCTGCAACCTCTGAATTGAGTGCTTGTACATTGGCACTACCCTTAGTGCCTCCTTCATCCTTGTTGGGGAATGATATTCCCTGATCTTCAGACTATGTGGTAAGGTGTTCCATCTCCTCATACATGCATGCACACAGTAATCCCCAAGTAACCTTTGCATGTCCTCAAAATGTGCAATGCCCTATGCTTGATCACTTATAAATCTAGGAGAAATTTGAGGATTATTTGCAAGCAGCTAGTGTGTGTTTATGAGAGCCATGGGATCTGATGGCTCAACTCTGATCATTAGTGGCTCATTATGCTCTCTGATCATCAACCTTTTTACTTCAGTTTCCCTTAACTCCTCATGGTTCATCCATGAAACCATGGCCATTAGTTGTAGGTCCCCTAGCCTAGAAATGGGGTCCCACACATTCATGTCTGTAAGGGCCATATTATGTAGGTAAAATTATACCATTTTTTCTTATCTTCTTCTATGCTTTGGTCACACAGGTCTATAAATTGTCTGTAATCTTGAAATGGCATTGTGCCTCTTTGTGCCAAAGTATTTATATGAAACTATAGCCATTGGTCCTTGAGGTATAATCCATAGGATTTTGTTGGTGTTCTACATTGCAGTGCCTCCATGAATAAGCCAACCATACATGCCAGTTGGGTTTCTTTCTCCTTTAGTTGCCTTTTTAGCAATTTATTTTCAGTTTAGAGTTTCCTTTTTGCAATTTCCTCCCTATGTCTGATAGCACTTAACTCCATGGACATTTCTCTAAGCTTCTTCTCCATGTGATCAAAATCATCAACTCCCTTGGATTTGGCTATTTGCATCCACCTATGTGTTCTTATTATTTCCTTTTCTAATTCAAAGAATAGTGGGATTGAAAATATTTGTGGAATTATCCTTCCTCCTTCAAGGAGATGGTAATAGGAGGCAAGGTTGGGCTGGCAATCAGGTTCTTGTGGCTCTGTAGCTTCCCCCTTCCCCTTTGTCTACTCTTCCATTATTTTCTCAAGCTGTTGGGTCTCCTGTAGCCTTCATAGTGTCTCTTGTAGAACTGTCTGTGTCTCCTATAGCACCGTTTTTGGGTCCTATAGCTGCACTTTTTCCTTCCATGTGGAAGATCTAGGAGTCCCTCTTTCATATGTCATAGGGGTTTTAGAGGGAGATTCTTCCCCTTTGAGAATGGGTGAATCTTCAATTGTAATGGGCATTATTGAAGATGGTTGGGGTTTCCCTGATTTGATCCTTGTGCTTTTCATGGCCTTCAAATACATGGAGGCCTACCTTTTTATATTTTCATTAGCTTAATTGGTGTGCTCAGGGCTATGAGGGCAGCTACTGCATCCCTTTCCAGGGTCTCACGGGACCCTTATCTTTGTTTTTCCTCTGCTACCTCCTTTTCTCCTCCTTCTACCTCCTTTTCTATCTTTGTTTGATCTGTTTCTTCATGTTCAGTTTCTTCCCCCTTCTTCTATTCTATCTTAGTTTCTTCCTCCTCTTTTTCTTGTCCTGCTGAGTCATCAGTTACTTCACCTTCTCCCCATTTCTGCTCTTCTTCCTCACTGTTAGAAGGATTGATATCATAGGTGAGGGCATATATGTCATCTTCTGCTGTCATATTTTTGAAGACTTCCCATGCTATAAGAAGTGTTAATGTATGGAGGGCTTCTTCTACTAAATTTTTTATTAACCCATGGTGATATAGTTGTTCTGGACTCATTGCCTTAAACTTAAAGCTAGAATCTATGAGGGACTGCAGGAGGAAATAGGGGATGTTGAGTTTCTGGGGTGTTGGAGTGTCCATGCCATATCTTAGCTCATGAAGGATTCTAAAATGGTAGCCATAGACTATGCTATACCTCCCCTCAAAAGAAATATATTTGATAATTTGATAACTAACCTCATCCCAAGGGTAGGGTATGCTTTTCCTTCTAATTCCATTTTTATCTTCTACAGGATGTTCATTGTTTTGGAAGAAGTTTTTCTTGGCGGCCTGTCCAATTGGTTTTCATATTTGCTCCAAGGTAATCCAAGAGGAAGGGTAGTAGCCCTACTGATAAATTTTGGGGTTATCTCCATGGAAATACCTCTAAAAGTGACAGTGGCATGGGTTTTTGAGTGAGGGACTAAAGAAAGGGCAAATTCCTGAGCAATTTCCTCATCAAACCCTCGGAATTTCTCAAAAAACGTCATCCAATTTTCCCTTGTGAATATGGCTACTACTTGGGGATGTTCATGGAGCCTGGTTGAATTAGTGGGATCCTTCCTCATGAATGCTCCTGTCATTGTGCTTATACCCCTTTTGAACACCAAATGTAGAGATGAAGACAAGAATGTTGAAGAAAACAGGAAAACAGAGGAAAATAGTGTTTTTTTTCTTTTAAGCAGGCAATTTTTTTTTATGTAATTCCTCTTATCTTATGGACTCAATTACTCCTTAAAATGATATCATTCATTACAAATATTGATAATCAAGGTGGGTATGCATGGAACCTACCTCCTCAAGCCAGAAATCATGCAAAAGCACCTGTTTTTTCTTCTTAAAAACAGCTCACTGCCCCTCCTGTAGAAATGCCTATAGGTGCTCCTATAGAACCTGTAAGTGCTCCTGTAGACAATGCCGAGAGTAGGAGGATGGGTGCGATCGATTGAAAATGATGGTTTTGAGGCTATGGGGTGACAATGAGTTTGCTGCACCTAAGTTTACAAGGAGGGAATGAGGGAAAAGCTGGTGAGAGTTCTCGAGGAGGAGTAATTCTTACCTCTTTTAGATATTTCCAGTGATGGGGTTGAGATGGAAAAAATGTATGTTGGCCATATTTGGACCATTGGTCCCCACATGCCTTGTAATCTTGGTTCCTTCCCATAATCACCTCTCATTATTGCATCAGATTTTACATACTCTCCACTACCTGTCCTTGGTATCTTTCTCTGAGTTGACTATGCGCATGTGTGGGTGACATCTTTGGACGAGTGCAGTCAAGTAGATGAAGGTGACCAAGTTAAATGGCCACCTTTTCCTTATTCAACCTCAACCATCTCATTACTCATGCATATCTTTCAATTACAAAAATTAAAATAGAGGAGTGGATTAGTCACTTACCTGTGAGTTGAATGTATGTGTTGCAAGGTATTTTGGCTCCTTCTACTGTTGCATGCCTGTGTTTCCCTTGCTGCATGCTCTATGCTTTCTAATGTGTGGCTATTTGTCTTGTGCATGTATCCTCTAGCTGGATCTAAGCTTTATATGTCTCCTTCAATCCTCATGGTTGCATTTCTTTTGCTGCAGTGGCTTGATTTTAATGGGATTGGCTGCTACAGGAATTCCTACATGAGCTCCTGTACCTGCTTCTCCCCTTGAAATATTTCATCTTATTTCTATGCTGGGGGCTATGAGGATGATGCCATAGATGCTTATGGAGATGGAGAGGTAATAGGTAAGATGCAGGTGAGATTTGAGGTGCTTCTTCCTTTCTTATTTTTGTTTTTTCTCTTTTTACTAAAAAAATTGTATTTTTTGTGTTTTTCTGGGACGGAAAGACAAAAATAATGATGATGATGTGATGGAGGTGTGGAATGGATGGAAAGGTAAGTTGATAGCTGTATGAGGGTTTATATGTTCTTCATGAAGCTTCATAGCTCCTCAAACTTCTTTTTGGAACCATTTCTGGCTCTTTGTAATTCCTACAGGAGCCTCCTATAGAAAACACATAGCCTCTTATAGAACACACAATTTCCGGAGAAAAAACACAGTGGGGTGGAAGAAAGGTCAGAAATGATGGAGAAGAGTGTGGAGGAGATGAAATAGGTGCTTGTGTGAATTTTAGGGCTCTGTGGCATCTCCTCTTGCTCTCTGTGGTCCTCCTGCAAACCTGCAATGCACATTAAAATTCAGTTTTCTTTTTATTTTTTATTTTTTATTTTTTTTTGAAAACAACTAGGGTGCCTCAAGAAGGTTTTCCCCCTAACGGCCTGCCCCACGCACCTCTAAGGGAGGTTTTCACCTAGGTATCTTGTTCTCTTTTTTTTTTTTTTTTGACATCACTGGGCCGCTTCAGAAGAGGTTGTCAACCCAATGATGGGACTTCACGCACTCATGGAGGTTTTCACTTGAGTCCCTATTTTTTTCTTTTTTTTCTTTTCCTTTAGTTAGTGGGTGAAGTGGAGACTAAGACATGCTCCAATACCATCACTGCCTTATTCAAATATTCAATGAACTCTCGCTTGGAGAGGGGCTTCTTGTAAATATTCAACCGATGTCCATTGACAAGCATGGGGATGGCTTCATCATTAATGGTTCTAATCAGAACTAAACCATTTTCATTGCACTTTTCCATAGTGTAGGGTCCCAACAATCTTGTCCTCAGATTGCCTTTGAAGTCTTTATATCCTGAATCATATAGCAGTGCCCAATCTCCTTCTTGGAATTTCTTCTCCTTGATATTTTTGTCATGCCACATCTTCCTCTAAAGTTGAACTACCTTTATGTGGAGATGGGCCTACAATCTTTGTTTATTCAATCCATTGAGCTGGAGTAACCTTTCCTTTTGTCCATGGCTAAGGTCTAGGTCTAGTTGAGCTGCCATCTTTAGTGTATTGAATTCAAATTCTATTGATAGAAAAGCGTTCTTTCCATAGACCAGTTCATAGGGTGTGAACCCTGTAGTGGTCTTCCATGTTGTATTGTAGGCCTAGGTAGCCTCAACTAATCTGTTCGCTCAGCATTTTCTACTGCTGCTCACTACCTTGGTCAGAATTCCTTCCAACGCTTTGTTAGTGACTTCCACCTTCCCATTTGCTTGTGGATGGTAAGGGGTGGAAGTCCTATGCTTGATTTTATGATGTGTGAATAGGTCTTCAACCAAATTGGAAGTGAACTAATTGCCTTGATCTGTGACCAATTCTCTTGGATACCCAAACTTGTAGAATATGTTTTCTCTAAAAAACTTAGCTACTTTTTCCTTTGTTTCTACTTTGATTGTTTCTCTTTCTTCCCACTTTGTCAGGTAATCGGTGCACACAATGATGTATTTTTTTTTTGAAGGAGTGTTGAAAGGACCCACAAAGTCCATGCCCCACTTCTCAAATGGCTCAAAGGTAGCTTGAGGTTGCATGGGCATCTCATCCTTTGGAGTGGGTTTCACCATCCTTTGACACTTATCACATTGGCTGGTGTATCTCCTCACATCTTGATGAAGAGTGGGTGAATAGTTGCCTGCTTGCAATATTTTGAAGGTAGCTCTCTTTGCTGCAAAATGACCTCCACAAGGCCCATCATGACAAGTCAGGAGGATGTCAAAGACTTCCTCCTCCCTGACACATCTTCTCAAGATTTTATCTAGCCCAATATGTTTGAAGAGATTACCCCCAATCTAGGTGAAAGGGGTGCATTTCCTTACTATTTTTCTCTTCTCTTTAAGGATAGGTGTGGTGGAAATTGTGCTAGAACCAAGAAGTTTGCTATATCAGCAAACCATGGAGAGAGTATTGAAATAGAAAATAGATTTTCATCTGGCATTTGGTCGTCCACCATTCCTTCTTCACCTGCAGGCAAATTTACTCTAGTAAAAAAGTCAGCAACAACATTTTCTTTACCAGGCTTATCAATAATGGTGAGATCAAACTGCTATAATAGAAGTAACCGTATAATAATGCAATAATTTACATCTAATTTTTTCATTAAATATCTAATTGCAACATATCTTAGCTCTGGGTTGTTGTGAGTTTCTGGGTTGTTGGAGTGTCCATGCCATATCTTAGCTCATGAAGGATTCTAAAATGGTAGCCATAGACTATGCTATACCTCCCCTCACAAGAAATATATTTGATGTTTTGATAACTAACCTCATCCCAAGGGTATGGTATGCTTGTCCTTCTAATTCCATTTTTATCTTCGACAGGATGTTCATTGTTTTGGAAGAAGTTTTTCTTGGCAGCCTGTACAATTGGTTTTTCATCTTTGCTCCAAGGTAATCCAAGAGGAAGGGTAGTAACCCTACTGATAAATTTTGGGGTTATCTCCATGGAAATACCTCTAAAAGTGACATCGGAATGGGTTCTTGAGTGAGGGACTAAAGAAAGGGCAAATTCCTAAGCAATTTCCTCATCAAACCCTCAAAATTTGTCAAAAAACGTCATCCAATTTTCCCTTCCTCCTTATGGACTCAATTCCTCCTTAAAATGATATCATTCCTTACACATATTGATAATCAAGGTTGGTATGCATGGAACCTACCTCCTCAAGCCAGAAATCGCGCAAAAGCCCCCATTTTTTCTTCTTAAAAACAACTCACTGTCCCTCTTCTAGAACTCCCTATAGGTGCTCCTATAGAACCTGTAAGTGCTCCTCTAGACAATGTTGAGAGTAGGAGGATGGGTGAGACCGATGGAAAATGATGGTTTCGAGGCTATGGGGTGACAATGAGTTTGGTGCACCTAAGTTTACAAGGAGAGAATGAGGGAAAAGCTGGTGAAAGTTCTCGAGGAGGAGTAATTCTTACTTCTTTTAGATATTTCCAGTGATGGGGGTGAGATGGAAAAAATGTATGTTGGCCATATTTGGACCATTGGTCCCCACATGCCTTGTCATCTTCGTTCCTTCCCATAATCACCTCTCATTATTGCATCAGATTTTAAATACTCTCCACTACCTGTCCTTGGTATCTTTCTCTAAGTTGACTATGCACACATGTGGGTGACATCTTCGGATGAGTGCAGTCAACTACATGAAGGTGGCCAAGATAAATGGTCACCTTTTCCTTATTCAACCTCAACCATCTCATTACTCATGCATATCTTTCAATTACACAAATGCCAATAGAGGAGTGGATTAGTCACTTACCTGTGAGCTGAATGTATGTGTTGCAAGGTATTTTGGCTCCTTCGACTACTGCATGCTTGTGTTTCCCTTTTGCATGCTCTATGCTTTCTAATGTGTGGCTATTTGCCTTGTGCATGTATCCTCTGGCTGGATCTACGCTTTAGATGTCTCCTTCAATCCTCATGATTGCATTTCTTTTGCTGGTGTGGCTTGATTTTAATGGGATTAGCTGCTACAGGAATTCCTACATGAGCTCCTGTAGCTGCTTCTCCCCTTGAAATTTCAGCTTATTTCTATGCTAGGGGCTACGAGGATGACGCCAGAGATGCTGATGGAGATGGAGAGGTAATAGGTAAGCTGCAGGTAAGATTTGAGGTGATTGTTCCTTTCTTATTTTTGTTTTTTTCTCTTTTTTACTAAAAAATTGTATTTTTTTTGTGTTTTTCTGGGACGGGAAGAAAAAAATAATGATGATGATCTGATGAAGGTGTGGAATGGATGGAAAGGTAGGTTGATAGTTGTAGGAGGGTTTATATTTTCTTCATGAAGCTTCCTAGCCCCTCAAACTTCTTTTTGGAACCATTTCTGGCTCTATGTAATTCCTACACGAGCCTCTTGTAGAAAACATAGAGCCTCCTGTAGAACACACAGTTTCCAGAAAAAAACACAATGGGGTGGAAGAAAGGTCAGAAATGATGGAGAAGAGTGTGGAGGAGATGAAATAGGTGCTTGTGTGAATTTTAAGGCTCTATGGAATCTCCTCTTGCTCTCTGTGGTCCTCCTGCAAACCTGCAGTGCACATTAAAATTCAGTTTTCTTTTTATTTTTTCTCTTTTTTCCTTTATTTGAAACCAACTAGGGTGCCTGAAGAAGGTTTTCACCCTAACTGCATGCCTTGGGTACCTCCAAGGGAGGTTTTCACCTAGGTATCTTTTTCTCTTTTTCTCTTTTTCTTTTTTCTGACATCACTGGGCTGCTTCAGAAGATGTTTTCAACCCAATGATGGGACTTCACGCGCTCATGGAGGTTTTCACTTGAGTCCCTATTTTATTCTTTTTCCTTTTCCTTTAGTTAGTGGGTGAAGTGGAGGCTAAGACATGCTCCACTACCATCACTTCCTTATTCAAATATTCAATGAACTCTCACTTGGAGATGGGCTTCTTGTAAATTTTCAACCGATGTCCATTGACAAGCATGGGGATGGCTTCATCATCAATGGTTCTGATCAGAACTGAACCATTGTCATTGCATTTTTCCATAGTGTAAGGTCCCAACAATCTTGCCCTCATCTTGCCTTTGAAGACTTTATATCTTGAATCATAGAGCAGTGCCCAATCTCCTTCTTCGAATTTCTTCTCCTTGATATTTTTGTCATTCCATATCTTCTTCTAAAGTTGAACTACCTTTGTGTGGAGATGGGCCTGCAATCTTTGTTCATCCAATCCATTGAGCTGGAGTAACCTTTCCTTTTGTGCATGGCTGAGGTCTAGGTCTAGCTGAGCTACCATCTTTAGTGTATTGAATTCAAATTCTATTGATAGCAAAGCGTTCTTCCCATAGACCAGTTCATAGGGTGTGAACCCTGTAGTGGTCTTCCATGTTGTATTGTAGGCCTAGGTAGCCTCAACTAATTTGTTCGCCTAGTCTTTTCTACTGCTGGTCACTACCTTGGTCAAAATTCCTTCCAAAGCTCTGTTAGTGACTTGCACCTTCCCATTAGCTTGTGGATGGTAAGGGGTGGAAGTCATGTGCTTCATTTTATGACGTGTGAACAAGTATTTAATCAAATTGGAAGTGAACTAACTGACTTGATCTGTGACCAATTCTCTTGGATACCCAAACTTGTAGAATATGTTTTCTCTAAAAAACATAGCTACTTTTTCCTCTATTGTTTCTTTAATTATTTTTCTTTCTTCCCACTTTGTCAGGTAATCGGTGCACACGATGATGTATTTCTTTTGTTTTGAAGGAGTGTTGATAGGACCCACAAATTCCATGCCCCACTTCTCAAATGGATCAAAGGTAACTTGAGGTTGCATGGGCATCTCATGCTTTGGAGTAGGTTTCACCATCCTTTGACATTGATCACATTGGCTGGTGTATCTCCTCACATCTTGAGGAAGAGTGGGCCAATAGTTGCCTGCTTGCAATATTTTGAAGGAAGCTCTCTTTGCTGCAAAATGACCTCCACAAGGCCCATCATGACAAGCCAGGAGAATGTCAAAGACTTCCTCCTCCCTGACACATCTTCTCAAGATTTGATATGGGCCATGTTTGAAGAGATTACCCCCAATCTAGGTGAAAGGGGTGCTTTTCCTTACTATTTTTCTCTTCTCTTTTGAGGACAAGTGTGGTGGAAATTGTGCTGAAACCAAGAAGTTTGTTATATCAGCAAACCGTGGAGAGAGTACTGAAATAGAAAACAGATTTTCATCTGGCATTTGGTCATCCACCATTCCTTCTTCACCTACAGGAAAATTTACTCTAGTATAAAAGTCAGCAACAACATGTTCTTTACCAGGCTTATCAATAATGGTGAGATCATACTGCTGTAATAGAAGTAACCATCTAATAATGCAAGAATTTACATCTAATTTGTTCATTAGATATTTAATTGCAACATGATCAGTGCACATGAAGGTTTGATAGCATGTGATATAATGTCTAAATATGTTTAAAGAATGCACAACAACTAGGAGTGTAGTTTAACTCTGCCTTTGACAAATTTTTGCTTATAAAGTATATGGCATAAGGTAAATTTTTGTCAGGCTAGGGTAACTCCAGAATGAACGGGAGAAAAATTGATATAATATTCATTAGCTAACACACATTTA
>APFE030277749.1:2256-28314 GCA_000404065.3 Pinus taeda
CCTACTAGCCCAGAACGGGTCTAGCAACAATCAATCAATGCTACTATGCAAGCTCCTAGTTGCAATTAAAAATTGGGTAATGAACACCTACTTGGATTCCAGCGCTATTGTTTGATGAAGAGATGTCGCTCTCGCTCCTTTTCTCTGGTCGGTCACGATCCTCCACTATCCTCGTGGATGGACACCTTCACATGCAAAGAGAAGACAAACACAAGTGTGAAATCTAGTAAAAGAAACTATACATCAGTCAGAAAGGATGTAATTCACATTAACCATTATAAGACAAATGAGAATGGAACCATAACAGTAGTCATCTATATTTTATTAATAAAAAATAGAGAAACGTACAACCAATGTTCTGACGCTGAGTCCTTCTCAAGAGGGTCCAGCCAGCAAGTCTCATAAGCATTCACCCTTGGAGGTAGATCTCCCAAGACAAACAACTCTCTCTCTCACACAAGACAACAAGACTTCGCAACCTTCCTTAAGCTCTCTGGCAATCACTTAACACACCAACTACCTATTAAGAGCAGCACTAAATCACTATGAATTCCTCTATGTCAAAGTTATATATCCCAAAAAACTAGCTGCTCATGGCAATGGTGGAGGCTTATATAGGAGAAGGAGTCTCCATGGATGGTGGAAGGATAAGCTTATCTCCAAGAAAGGTGGCTCATATGACGAACAAACATGCCATAGAAGGGAAGGCGACATTCACAAGGCCAACAACTAGGTCTGGAGTCATCTAGAAGGCTGGCTGTTAGAACAAACTCGCCCAAACAGGATCAACGCGGGTGTATAACTGAACTGGCGCGCTGACATCACATCTCAATGACAGAAGAGGTTTGGTCAGCGCAACTTAATACAAATAGAGGATGCGCTGGCTATGAAATTCGATCAGTGCGGGAAACTCGTGTGCTTCTGCGCTGGAAGCGTACCAATTGCACTATCATCCGCCAGTCAGTGCGGTTATTTCAATAACAGTCGCGATGATCAAATAAACTTTGGCAAAGACGGTTTTTTGGCCATTTCAGAGAGCATGAACATGATGTATTTGATTTCATAACACAATAGGGAGACTGACAAGGAGACAGTGACAAATTACTGTGTAACACTTCTCATTCCACTTTTGTGATGCTTGCTAAAGCGTTCCTTTCATATTTTCAGTTAAATCTCCAATACGACACCAATACAAAGATCTTGACCACATTTTGTTAGTGCTCTTCCACCGATATTTCTAACCATGTTTAGGAATGGCGTAGAAGGAGGAGCATGTGTCGTGCTCCTTCCTTTGAAGACCATTTCTACCTAGATTGGTTTCTTAGGACTCTTCTAGCACCCATTGCCAAAGATGTCACATCTCACTATCCTAAGATAGAGGAAGTGGATCTCTAGTCCACTCTGAGACATGACTTGATTTACGCTGAAAAAGGGTTATGTATATAATGTTATACCAGACCTCCCTATTCCTATGGTGCCAATGGACTGGGGGCCTCTCATGCCATTGATAGAATCATTAGAGCTATTTCATATCCTTCATAGTATACTCAACAAATTTATGGATATCCGTAGGGGGCACTAGTTCCTCCAACACTTATCCCCCTCTTGCAGCAATGTGTATTTAGGACAAAGCACATCTTATGCATTCACCCAACCACATCAGAAGATGTCAAGGCAAGCTAGTGCTTAACCTGTCTACTAGACCATTGCCCCTTCACACTCTTACACCTATGCACCATCCAGTGCTCCACCCCCTCAAGCATTAGTATTGTATCCTCCCATGCATCCTCATCCCTAGCAGCCACTGCCAACTCAGGGTCAAGCATATGCACAAGAGAGTGCGACCGATCCCCAAAATTTGAATAAAAAAAATAAGGGAAATGGTAACAAGGGTAATAAACCTAATCAACCTTAGGGGAACCAACCTAAAACCAACACCCAGCAATAGGAAAACCAACCCAAGTAGAACAAGGTCGTTTGTATGAACAAGCCTTATGTATGTTATGGTGTACATGGAAATTATATTCATCAGTGACTTGTCTTACCTCAGATGAGCCAAATGGGGGAAGCCCAAGCACATTCTACAGGTCAACCATCCATGCAACAACTGCCTCATAATCCTACACCATCTCAACTGGCTGTGCTTACGAATCCTTTCTGTGAGCAAGGATTTGTTATTGCTCAACCTCAGCAAGCTCAAACAGTCCTAGTGACTACTAGATTCTCATGATGAATTCAAATGAGGTCATTACCTTTGATGTCAACCTGCAAATGCGGTCGCGTCAATATGAGAATACCATCAACTTCATCTACAACCGAGCGCAAAACCAAAGAGTTCACTGAGTGTCTTATGACATCAAATGGTCCTTTAGAGATATCTCAACCAAAGGTTGAATAAATTCCCAAGATCCCAAAAGGGCCATTCTACTGTAATACTTCTTATTGAGCTTCCCACATGTACAATATAGTAGACGACTTAGTGCAATCACTTGCTGCCATGTTGATGCTGGAGGTCCTCTACTTGTGCCTATCTCAGAAGAAAGCTCTCCTAACTCCATAGGGAATAGTAGATCCTTTAGATGATCATTTGATTGTCTTTCCTATTGATGTGTCAGAAAAATTCTCCATTACCATCATCTGTTTCTTTCCAGATGCTCGTCTTAGTCCCTAATGTCATAATCTCCTGATGCATTATTGAAAAAGGTGAATCCACCTACGTGATGTATGCTTCAGTTTGGAAGCAACCCAAGTAACCTGAACTATCCCCATCCACCATCGCGTTCTTGGGACGATCACCCCTCCTAGCCTCTTGACATGTATCGCAATTGTCCAATAACTATATGGGAAAGACTGTTTATATAAACATTCTAGTCATCGATGCCCCTACAGATTACAACTTTCTATTGGGTCATAGTTACACTTATTCCATGTCATCCATCACGTCTGTGATTTTCTGCGAGATGTTCTTCCCCCAAGAATGGAAATATCATTATAGTCCATGAACTGACATATTACAAGCCAAGGTCTCAATCATCACTTAATTCCATCATATCATCAATGAGAAATAAACAAGTAGTCAAGCCCCTCACAATTCTCTCACCTAGAGTCTACAAAGATTCTGGCTTACTTGGTGCATTACCTAGTCCCTCATCGAGTGTTTCCATGTTACAAGCATCTCGGGTTGTCTGTAAAGAATCTGCTATGCTTGGCCAATAGCTAGCTCCACTGCATCCTGTCGTTGTGCCCTCAACATCCAGGTCCACCCATCAAGAACCTCCTCCTTCTATGAGTGCCTCTCCTTCGTTCCTACAAGCAACTGTCCCTCCATGTCTTAATCATCTAGGAATCGTTCCGTTGGAACACTACCCAAGAGGTCTTGTTTCCTCCACTTGGAATATTTTATGTTCTTTTTATGGCTACATTGAGTCTTCCTAACATGACCTTGGGAATCCTAGTTTGGTACATTGATCTCCTTACTAACACTCTACCTAGTCAGCTAAGACCATATCATGCTTTGTCCCTGGTTCATCCCGTCCCTACAACCCCTACCTTAGCTTCAGTTCCACAACAACCTCAACAAGAATCCCCTCCCATTGTGAAATCATCTAGTGAGGGGGCCAAAGCCAAAATGAAGGAACCTAAGGACAAGGCTCCCCAAGCCTCCAAATTTGACACCTTCATGTGCTATGTGTGATGTTGTTGGGTATGCCACCAATAATTGTCCTGAGCTTCCTTATCTCAAACCCTTAGTTGACGAAATGTTTCGTGAATCTGAAAAACCTGAGGTCCAAGTTCCCTTACCTGATCTAGCTAAGAAACTTAACTCGTTGAATAAAAATCACTTGTGTGCTTTGTGCGATCATTACGACCACTATTCTCATTATTTCACTCCTCTCGACGGATTTTGTGATTGCCTCTATGTGCTTCATGACTTCGAGACCACTGGTAGTTGATCATCTACTCCTCTACCTGTGGGTGCTGGTACCACTAATACACTAGAAAAAGGGGATTCTGACCCAACCATTGTGATTGCTGCCCCCAATGTCGAGATGACAGATTATATAGTTGAGATCCTTTACTTGTCACCATCCATGAGATCCTCATAGGAAAACCTCTTTGAGGTTCCCCCACATGCTTCAGTCAAACCTTCCTCATCGAACTCTCATGTCTTAACATCAGTAGATCTACCATCTACTAGCTGTGTGTCTACCACCCTAGAGATTGCGTATGTGAACCTTCTTTCTCAAGATGATACACCAGGTAGCTTTGCCACACCATGTAGTCTCTTTTTCTCTAGTCCTCCCATATTCCATTCCGATGAGGACATCATGGAATCCATGAATACCCCTGATTACCCTTGGGACGCTATGCACCATCGTGCGTACTTTCGCCCATATTTGTGAATCGAGAAGTTTGCCCCCCATATTACTCGTGATAATTGATGATGTAAACAATACCAGGCCCTTTGCTATCTTCTAATTGACAGTGACCTTTATCATCGCGGTGTTTATTGTATCCTTCATCATTGTCTCACTCATCTTAATGCAAAGCAAGTCCTTAATGCTTGTCTCATTGGTACTTGTGGTGGACACCTCTCTGGTATGGTCACTGCCCAAAAAATCATGCTCGTTGGTTACTTTTGGCCTTGTCTCTTCAGTGATTGCATTGAGGCAGTCAAATATTGTCCCATTTGTTAGCATTTTTCACCATAGACAAGAGCCCCTCGGGCTCCCCTCCATCCTCTCATTGCATTTGATCCTTTCTCCACATGGGACATTGATTTTATGGAGTGCCAATCACCATCTGCTAATAACCACAAGCATATTATCATTGTAGTAAACTATTTTACCAAATGGGCCGAGGCCATGCCTACAGTCAACAATACGATAGCTATTGCAACCTTATTTTTCTTCAGCCATGTTATTTCTTGATTCGAGGTTCTGAAACAATTGGTCTCTAACCATGGGAAAAATTGTCAAGATGAGGTATGGCATGAGATATCCTCTTTGTTGCATTTTGAGCACCAGTATTGATCATCTTACTACCCCGAGTGTAATGTAAAAGTTGAAGTGGTCAACAAAATCCTTAAAAATATTCTTCAACGTATGATGAACAAGCACAATACCAACTGGCACCTTATGCTCTTCCCAACTCTATGGTCCTATAGAACTTCTATTAAAACCTTCACAGGGTTTACTCCTTTCCACCTTGTTTTGTTCGAGGAGGCAGTATTACCGATTGAGTGTCAAATCCCTTCCCTACACCTAGTTGTTGAACTTTTCGTTGACACCCAACCATTAGAATAAAGACTTATCATTTTTGAGTGTGTCTTTGAGGACCATCGTGTTTCACTGCAAACCATAGAAGCGACCAAGAAGTGCACCAAAGCTCAATATGACTGAAAATTCCAACCTTGTACCTTTCACGAAGGTGGTCTTGTTCTTGTGTATGACCAGGCCCATGATGTCCTAGGGCATCTAAATTTTGAATCATTATGGCTAGGACCTTACATCATATGTAAGGATTTGGGTAAGGGAGCATATCTTCTAGAGGATTTGGAAGGTCAACTTCTTCCTAATCCTCACAATACACTCTACCTCAAGAAATTTTACCTATAGCATTAATTTTCATGTAGTTATTTCTTCCATGCATTTAGGTAGATTTCATTATCTCATTTTTTGTCGCTTTCACCTTTCATATGGATCATTCATCCACACTATATATTGGCTATGTCGATCTTGCGAGTCACTTATCCATGAATCTAGCCTCAGTAGCTTGGGCCATTTTACCCCCTTGCATATGTTAGTTCACTCTAACATCATGTGCATTGGCTCTTCCACCAATAATTAGGCTGAATATGATGTGGTGATAGGTTGCTAGTCGATATCCTTTCTCATCGCATCCTTCATCCTCATGTTCATTTAGATTCATTGCTATCTGTCATGCAACTGAATGGTGTGTATCATGTGCATAACCAAGTCCTTTTTAGAAAATATCTATGAGATAAGCTTTTGGTACGTGGATTTGATTCAATTACATTCAGTCATGTTCCTAGAGCACCAAATTTCTATGTAGATGCCATTGAAAATAATATTCTAGATTTTCATTTATCACATGTATACCATCGAAGAAAACCATAACCAAAACAAATGGTGAACCACAATAGTCATATAAAATATGCATAATCGCATTATGTATCGACATATCAGAAATACAAGTGTTTGGATTCCACTACTCTAAATACATCATACATACCCATAACATGTTATCAAAACAAAAACAATGGGATCCACACATCCCTGTTCCTAGTCACTATCTAGAGGATCTCGAGCCAATGGCCCTACTCCCCCTATTTGTAGATCTTGTACCGTCTAACCTACCATCACCAAGTGTCGCATGAGGCCTCGCCACTCTGAGCGATGACCTATACACTCATCTGTATATTGATCTTCTAGTTCATGCTATCCACGCTCAGAAACTCCAGTCACAACCACATCACATCTACGATGAAGGTCATCAAGTATAGCCTTGTAGTCAGGACCGTGGTGTGACAATGACGTGCTCTGATTTGTAGCTCCAGGGGTTGCATCTCGTCTGGTATATCCTGTTGGTTTCACTGGTGCTATATTTGCATACCACATATTTTAAACTCGGTATGTCAGCACCATTGGAAAGCTCTCACCGAGTACTCTAATGGCTTTCTTTCAGTTTTTCGTAATTTGACTCGTCACCACGAAGCCATTTTTTCCATGAAGCATCACTTTACCACCTCTTCAAATCAAATTTCTTCATATGAGTCACTTGTACTATGCGACCACTTTCCCTTGTCACTTATCATCTCAAGTGTCTAATTTCATCATAAGTAACCATCGCTCACTCATGTTTTCATCGTCCCCCTAGGCCTACATTGTGTGGCAGCATCATCAAGTTAGCCTTTTCCAGAGCATCCCCAATGAGTCACCCTTGTATCCATGGAGTCTGTTCTGAGTCCCATTGTGGCCCATTACAGCATTTCATGCATTGTAACATCTGATTCATCTCGTGTTGTCCATTTTTAGCCTCTAGTGACACTATCCACCACCCCCTTCAGAATTAAGTTAGTTACTACCGGGTCAACCATGCACTTTATTCTCCGACAAGGGAAGTCATCCATTTGTCCATTAGTCCCCATTCCCCTTATCATTCCTAGTGTCATTCCATCAATCACACTACTATTTTCCGTCATGCCTTAGTTGAGGATTCTGATTGCCTCACCTATGGCCTCACCTATGGCATGCCTTATTCTATCAACATTAGCACATTCATTCTATATGAATGGACTAGAGGGTTGTGTACCTTGGTTCCAGCTTCCATTCTTGTTCAATGCCTCAAATCAAGCAAAGGGGATACTTATTTCCCTTTTACTTGATTTATTCCCATGTTCGTGATGCATACACTTGATGGCCTAGTGATGCAATAGATTGTACCAGTGATTCCTGAGCGTGTGTGAGATGTTTCAAAGCTACTAAGGGGGTGGTCCTTCTGGTAGCCTCTCACATGCCTGGCTGACCTCAGATTATCCCATACCCTCAGATGTAGTTCTGCAGATTTGATGGGTTCGGTTCTAGCCACTGGCAACACTCATAGATGCATATCTACTCTAGATGATCCATTTAGTTTTGCAAATCCCTTTCCTGTTCAGCAGGGCTTCTTTGGTTGTTACACCCACCCTCCCACCCATTTCATAGGTGGGGAATTATGTCTCATGTACTTATATTTTAGTATATTCAATCCTCCCTCATGTTTTTTCTAGGTGCATTATCTATATGGGATTTATTATATTATTTTCTGGCCCATTGATGGCAACATGTCATGTACCATTTATCATGTACTTTATTGCTCAGTTTCATTTTTTTGGGCACATCATTATTCCTTGAATTGAGTTATCTTTCCCCTATAGCTATAGCTCCCCGATTCATTGAGATTAGGTACCAAAAAGTCAAAGGAGACTTACATCAGTTAGCTTGTCATCCCCCTTAGTTCTTGTCCTCTCTTTCTTCAGCCCCATTGATGTCTCTCTCCCTCTCTCTCCGACTCCCCTTTGGTATCTGGTGATTGTGTTCTTACAACATACTTATGTCATACATTTTTCTCCTAGCACTTGTACATTGGGGGGGAATCTGTTATCACCAAAAATTGGTGATGTAACCATATCTAACTAGATGGATCGAAATACACCATGTAATACCAATTTTACCATAGTAAAATTGCTTTCACCATAATAAATTACTTGATAAACCACATTTATTAAGTTATTTCTGGTTAAACCCATGACGAATAATTAGATAAATCATTATTTATTTAATTTTCTTGTTGGAATAATTAATTAAACCATTGTTTAAGTAATATTCCTCGTCATATTTGACCCAATCACGAGAAATAATTAGCTAAATCAATATTTATCTTATTTTTCTCTAGGAATAATTAATTAATCATTATTTAGTTATTAGTCCATGTTAAATTTCACTAAATCACCTAGGAATAGTTAAACAAACTATTATTTGTTTATTTTTCTTTAACTGCATTTTGGAAATAATAAATAAATTGTTTATTTATTTATTATTTCTAAATAGAAGTATTTGACCAAATTAAACACTTTTTCGCTCCAACAAAATATAATAAAATATTTGAAGTGGTTAGGTCTAGAATTTGGTTAATAATATATTATTATTTTCCATTATTCAAGAATAACCTAATATTTTGCTATAAAATGAAGGGTTTTACATTCATTCTTCACTTTCAACTATTTTCATTGTTGCACTTACTGTCACAGCTCTGATTATTATAAGTGTCGCTTTCCACTTCCTTTTATCCTTGAGTTCCCATTCGAGCTCTACACACACATTTTGTTGGGATTATACATTGTAAAGAGGAGAGACTCTAGAAAGCTGAAACATTGAGGAAAACTAGGAACCCATTTGATTTGAGGGGGTCTGGTAACATTTTACCTATTCCTTTCACTAGTTGTTACATAATAAAATTACAATTTCATAGCCTTGTCTTGTCCATTGGTTGTTTTGTAGTTCTTATTTGTATAACTTCTTTCGATGCATAGATCTGGAATTTTACAAGTTTTATTTCTTATATCTATTGCAAATCTAAACTGTTTTACAACCATTTCTATTGTCAGGGTTGTTTATCATCAACATCTTAACATGTGCTCTTTTTGTACACTCTCGATAACAATATACTATAACACTCTCATTCAAAAAAATACAAATCTAACTTTTAACAATTTCCCTAAATTATCTCAATTTCCCTATTACATAGGAGTTCAATAACATCTCATCTAGCTACATAGATTCCTTTTAGACTATGACAACAATATTACAAATTAAATGTCTTAGCTAACCCGACGTAGCTTGGTAAAAAAACATGGGAACCAACTCCCTTATTAAATGATTTTTTACCCAAGAGGTTAAACATTACCTCAACTTAGAGATGTTCTTGCATCAAGTGATATAAATCTTTATCAAGATGCAACTAGAAATGCAACACAAGTGAAAACAAATTTAAAACAACAAGATAAGAAAAAAAAATTCGCACCTGCAAATCATTGTAATAAAATTACTTCAAAAAAATGAAGGTATCATTATGTTCACATTGTAATGATCGAAATAATATATTGTGTCCATTTATAAAAACAACAATAGAAAATAATTGATTAATGTTGTATTTTTGATCAAAATAAGTTTTGAACAAGGATGAAGTATTTTCGTAAATCATACGTTAAAACTAGGTTTCACATTGAAATAGAGATAGCTATAGCCACAATAGTGTTGAGGAGTCTTGTCTTCAAGATGGCTAGGAATTTTGGTAATGAAAAATAGGGTGATGAACTTGATTATTTTTATTATTTTTGTTTCTTTCTTTATTCTTAGAAAAATTACATGGAATAAATATTTAGAAAAATAATTATATTTTTTATATATATTGCATCAAGAAAAAAAGAAGCGTAGTCTACTTTTCACTATACTTGATATTGCTAGCATTAATCCTAATTGTTTCAATCTAGTCAACATAGGAACTATATTACATGAAAATTTTCTCATGCCATGAAAGATTTCTAATAACCTCCTCTCTAAAAACCATTTTGTTTTGCCACTATTGTTGAGGTCAAATTGATAATACAAGTCCCTATGACTATACTTATTCAAAACAATATTAGTTCCTGAGAATTGAAAATAAACCTTCATTTATAGGAGAAAAATGTAATTTCAAATGTAAATGAAATAATTGGTTTGGTGAGCGAAAGCACCTATTCTCTGATAGAAAAAAAAAGATGGAAACCTCTAAATTTAAAATAGAAACAATCTATTCAATTCCATTATATAACATGTTGATATCATAATGAGTATATATTTATAATGGCTTCCCTAAAAATGTATATATTCCTTATATAAAATATAAAATTATTTCTTCAAAATTATATATATAAAAGTTTGTACAACTTAATTTTTTTCTATTCAATATGTATGTACTTGGTTGGGGATATGATGATAATAGCCACATCTAAATTCAATGTCCACATATCCCATGCTGAACTCATAATATGGATATTTGTACAATAACATCCTCTCAAGAAATAGCAAGAACAATTAATTTTCTAATCTACTAATTATAACTAACAAAAAATTGGAGTATTTCTAAGAAAGTTGAAGATAGGACAATTACTCCAAGGCATATGTCTAATCTCCATATTCCAGGGTTTACTGGTATTACATGGAAATGGTTGCACTGGTTGCCTCATACAACCAAAGATGAATTCTTAAAATCCACCACTACTGAGAGTGATTTACTTGAATCCTTAGGACTGCAATTCTATTGTGCTAGGAGAGTTGGATTAGATGCAGAGCATCTTCAATCTCTCTTCAAGTCTCAAATATTAGGAGTTTTGTCTCTTAAGCATAAATATTTGTGTTACATCTAGAAATTACTCATAGGAGTAAGAAAATCCATTGATCCTACTTACATCAAATATTATATTCGAAGTTTCCCGGTTACCCTTCAAGATTCATTACAACAATACTGTAAGGATAAAGATATACAGTTGCAAGGAATGACCCTTGCCATGGAAAAGTATCATATAGATGTAATGATTTAAGAACACTACCTAGGGGAAAGAGTATCAAAATATTTTAAAATCTTTAAGAATATGTTTACTCCTTTGTGCATAAGTCTAAGGAACCTCTAGCAATTACACAAGTCTAAAGAAAACACCAAAAATTAAAAAAAAAAATGTATACAATAGTTTGATCGATTTGACGATGGCTATGAAGCATGATTCCACATAGCTCAGTACCAGGGCTATGATCATCCCTCCATTAACGTTTCTCTCTAGCCTACGGTGGTTTTACCGTGTTTTACGGTGATGGTTTTACCATTACCTGGAAACCTCCGTTTAGGGCCACGTTCCCTCTCGCTTTCACCTTTCTAGCCTTGACGGTTACATGAAACTGGTGCTAGGATCCCCCTGATAGCAATGGACCTCGATATTGTCGACTATTCAGAGGACCTGTTGTCAGAAGGATTTGTCTATTTATCACGACATTCTGAAAGGGTCGACCGCATTCCATTTAGTTGTGAGCTGAATGAGGTCATAGCTACCTTGCCTCCAATCACAGAGTCGTTTAGTCGCCCGGTCATCCCGCCGGATGCACCCCCCACCTGGCCGTCTCTCACTACCCCGCTGACTTCCCCATCCTCGATAGGGTTTGTTATGGGTTGTCTAAACCCTAACCTCCCGGAGTCTTGGGCTGACCCTCCTTACATTCCCCTCCCAAGTAGACCTTCCTCTATTTTGCACTGCTCGTTAGCTCCCTCAGATTCAGCACCTCTATCCTCACCTCACAGCCCTAAACCCCTCCCTGGAAACCCCAATATCTCCTCGGATCTCTTTGGCACCCCTCAATCTCCCCCTACCCCCAGCCTTGAGGATCACTTTGGCCCTGTATAAAACTTTGACGCGAGGGTACCACAACTAGAGGAAGTGAGGCCCCACAAGAAGGCTAAGTGCTTCAGATCGAAGATATACGACATTTTCTTGAGGCTGGAGGAAGATATACAGTTGGTGAAATCCATGGATATCATGGATAGGGTCTTGGTCAGAAAGATTCGTGGTCGAAACTACTCAATAGAAAGACTAAAGGCTTGGGTGTCCGAGGTATGGGGCCATCGACTAATAGATCTACCCATGGTGTAGAAATTTGTTCATGGTTGGTTCGCCTTCAGTTTTGCATGACCAAACCACACAAACTGGATACCCTCATCATACTAGCACTTCGACCAAGCTCCGGTTCACCTGAAGAGATGGTCACCTCTGTTCGATCCGAAACCTGAACAGCTGGGGATAGGACCTATCTAGGTTAGGTTGCCAAGCCTTCCTCCACATTTCTGGTCGAAAGAGATTTTTAAGAGAATTGGGAACTCACTTGGTTCGTATATGGGCTCGGATAAATCCTACCTTGTTACAGGAAAGATGGCATATGCCCGCATTCTAGTACATATGGATACGTGACGGGGCCTACAAGAGTTTATCATCATCTAGTGGAGGAATTTCACCAGAAAGCAAATATTGGACTATGAAGGTGTGCCCTACAGGTGCCAACGCTGCCACAAGTTCAGCCATGTATATAGGGATTGCCCACTGATCACAAAATGGGGTCTGAGGACAAGGGAAAATGAGTAGCAAAATGAGCCCCCCTCAGAGCCTATAGATCAAGCGTAGATAATAGCGGAACAACCGGTAGAAGGTGCAACCGAGGAAACCGAAGAAGTAGATCTGGGTCCCAGAAATAAGTGAGGAAAAGCTCCACTCAGGCCACCCTCTCCGCCATTGACGAGAGCTCGGGTGGCTACACGGGTGGCTTTTACCGCAGGTACGACTCCTTCTCACTCCCCTTCTGGTATCTCTGCTTGTGAAAATCTTAATGTATCTACATTGTATTCTCATGTTATTTCTTCCCACCTTGTTGGTGGTTCAATATGTTCCCTCACCCCTCCCTTGTCCTCCCCCCCCCCACACCCTCACAATATCCCCTCCCCAATTTACTTTGCCCTATTACGACCCCTCCCTCTGCTAACCCTCCTACCCAACCTTCTCTCCTGGAGATCCTCGCTCTTTCCTCTCTGGTGCCCTCCCCCTGCACGGACCACCGCTATCTTACGCGCTCAAAGTTTCACTCACTTGGCAAGGACGTGGTTGGCTTCGGGGTCATTCCCTTCCCTCATCTCCCTAAGCTGCCCCGTGGTCAACCTTCCCAGCTCACCAGGGCTAAACATCCGACTAGAGAAGAGGTTGCCTCAGGCAGACAGACATTAATCCCTTGGGGTCTTAGAGCAGAGGATGCCCCCACCCCCCTCCCTCCATGAAGATCCTCTCCTTTAACTGTAGGGGGATGGTTAGCCCTAGGAAAAAACTAGCCCTGAGACGATGTTATCTACTAAGCCTGTGGACATCATCTTCCTTCAAGAAACACTTGGACCAGCAAGTTCCATAACACCCCTCCTAGAATCTTGGCTCCCGAACTGGTCCTTTTACTCCCTTGATGTGACAGGCAGATCAGGGGGGATATCCTTAGGCTTATGCACTCATTCTATTCAGTTGTTAAATGTCTGGGGAGGGATAGGTTACCTAGGTGTAGACATCTACTCGTCGACCCTGGAAACCAGTTTTAGGATCTTCAACATCTATGGGCCTTGCCGAGACTGGGAGGGTTTCTAGAGGAATCTGCTTACCTCCTCCACCTTGCAAGGAGATAATATCATCCTTGGAGGTGATCTAAACTTCTCGATGGGTTTCGCGGAATCCTGGGGTCACAATGCACAAATGGATACTCTGTTGGTGTTTTTCAAGAACTTACTGGACTCCTATAACCTTATTGACATTCCTACTGTGAAGATACAGCCCACCTGGAGGAACAACCGAACCGGAGAGGCTAGTTTGGCCAGAAGATTGGACTGTTTTCCCATCCGAGAAGCTCTGGTCAATAGTGGTTATCATGTTAGACAGTGGGTTGGTTCCGGGGGGGTCTCAGATCACAGGTCTATATATTTGGAATTACAAATTGCCCACTACAAGCCAAAGGCTCCCTTTAAGTTCAACTCTACATGGCTAAAGGATGCCAGTTATATGAAGGTAGTGAGTGACTATTGGAAGGCTCACCCAGTGAGCTCGGAAGGCCTTATAGCAGAAGGGTTCGCACGAAACATGAATGCCCTGAAGGAGCTTTCAAAAGAGTGGGTCAGAAGGAAAAAAGAATAGGACGAGCACCAACTCAAATTAGCAGAAGAAGAAATAGCCAAAATGGAGGAGGAATAAGAGGGGATACTAAGCTCTCAAGAACAAAAGGACAAGTTGGCTGCCCTACTCCAAAAAGGACACAAGTATTGAAAGACAGAGAGGAGAGTTGGAGGCTTCGTAGTCAAGCAATATGGCTCAAAGAATGAGATGAAAATACTAAGTTCTTTCATAGACATGCAAATGGGAGAAAGGCGATTAATACTATATGGGAGCTCAAGAAGGAGGATGGCACCTCCATTAAAACCTTCCGAGGACTTGCATCTCTTGCAAGAGCTCACTTCTAAGAAATTTATGAGCTCCCAATCGCTAACCTGATGAAGGTCATGCACATAGCTCAGACTTCCCTAGGTTTGTGGATGAGGAAGCAGAGCAGGATCTGACTAAGGAGGTGACTCTAGGAGAGGTGGAAGCAACCCTCAAACGGCTAAAAAAAGATAAGAATCCTGGACCGGATGGATGGACTGTGGAGTTTTACACTACTTTTTTTGGCATCATGGGACTCGACCTCCTGAGATTGATATAAGAATGTCGAATGAGGGGTAGAATGTGGGAGAGCTTCAACTCTACGTTCATAGCCCTTATCCCCAAATCTGATAACCCCTCGTCCTATGATGACTTCAGACCCATCTCCCTGTGTAATTGCATATACAAGATCATAGCCAAAATTATTGTTAATCGCCTCAAGCCCATTCTATCCGCCCATATCACCCCAGAACAGTTTGCTTTCCTGCAGAACCGACAAATCCACAAGGCCGTTGGCACTGCATAGTAACTTCTCCACTTAGTTCAAACCAGGAAACTCAAAGGCATGATACTGAAAATCGACATGTCCAAAGCATTTGATAGGGTAAACTGGCTCTACCTCCATATTCTGTTAACTCATCTCGGGTTCCCCTATTCCTTCATCAAATGGATCTTGTGTTGTATCACGAATGTATCCTTCAGTGTGCTTATCGACGGCTCAGCATCCCCTTTTTTCCATGTAGAAAGAGAACTGAGGAAGGGATGCCCACTCTCTCCACTACTATTCCTTCTTATTATGGAGGGTCTCAGCGGAACCATCGGAGAGGAATGTAGACAAGGGCGAATAAGGGGAATAAAAATTACAGACGACTGCGCCCTTACCCACTTGATTTTCGTAGACGATGCACTGATCATCCTAAATGGGGGCATTGGGGACACCACCTCTTTACACAGTTCTCTCGGCATCTTCCTAAAATCCATGGGCATGGTATTGAATGAGGCAAAATCTACAATTACTGCCACTAGTTGTTCCCCGCATGAGGTCCAATTTGCTCTCAGGAGATTTAACTTTACAAAAGTGCCTATCGAAGAAGGGTTGAGGTATCTTGGGTATAGGCTAAAACCCCTTGGCTACAAGATCGTCGAATAGACGTGGCTCATATCAAAAGTGGAGAAAAGGCTCAACATCTGGTACCACAAATATCTCTCCAGAGCGGGGAGCCTGATCCCTATCAAGGTTGTCCTAGAAGCTACACCAATTTATTGGATGACATTGGCTTGGATCCCCAGAGGCATCATGTCTCGCCTACAAAACATATGTTGTCGGTTCTTGTGGAAAGGGAATCAGTCAGGGAGAATATTTGCATGGACGAGTTGGGAGTCATTGGCCCTACCAAAGAGTTGGGGAGGATGGGGTATTAAGAGGTTGGATACCTTCTCAAAATCCTTGGCTACTAAGTTAGGGTGGCAATTGCTTATCAACAACAGTCTCTGGACGAAGGTAGCAGTGTCCAAATACATCCATCCATCAAGCGTGCAAGCATGGATTAGGCAAGACAACAGGATGAGTAACATCTCTATCATCTGGAAGGCAATCAATAACACTAAGGAGCTCATTCGAAGTGGCCTGACTTGGAGAATTAGAGCAGGGACAAAGGTACATATTGGCACGGACCCATGGGTGGGATGTGGTAACACACAGAGGCTTACGGAGGGCCTGAGAGGACATTTACAGGCCAATGGCATACTTTACATTAATCAGATCGCAGATGAGGTACATACTACCATCTTTTATCAAGTTTGGAGAACTGCCACTGATCTGAATATCCCCCGATGCTGGTAACAAGAATGGTGTAATTACACAAATGCATTGATAGAGGCTCACATTAGAATAACTGAGGGAAAGGACGAGCTCATCTGGGCATATGCTAAACATGGTACTTACTCCCCCAAGATAGGTTACCAAGTGCTGATGGAGAGGCAGAAGCCACAGGAACTAGTACAGTGGTGGAAGCAGATGTGGAAGTTGAAGGCGCCCCCTTGAACCAAATTGCTCATGTGGTCTATCCTCCACAACAAAGTCCCGACTGGGGCCAACCTGATGAAAAGATCATTCTCAAGGCCATACTAGTGCCATCTCTGCAAAAGCGACAATGAGGATACTAACCACCTCTTTCTCCACTATCCTTGTGCACAAGAACTATGGAATGGCTTCCTCAGCTTGATCTCCTCCACAAATAAATGGCAGGGCTCTCATCCCTTTGAAGCATGGAATAATTGGTGCTCCACTACCTCTGTCAGACAAAAGAACATCCCACTCCTTATTAGTTGGGCCATCTGAATCACTAGGAACCAAACCATATTCCATCAAAAACTCCCCCACTGGCCCTCTATTACTACCAGACTACTAGCCGACTACAACGCCATCCCCGAAGAGGACGATCAGCTGACCCATAGGAATATTACACCGGAAGTTATTAATTCAGCTCATCCATGGGCTTATTTTGATGGATCAGCTCAAGAGGCTGGTTGTGGAGGGGGTACCATACTTCATTTGTCTGAAGCACATGTCTATAAAATTCAAATGGGACTGGGAAGGGGGACAAACAACTATGCAGAGCTCATTGCGGCCAAGAACCTCATCTTATTTGCTTTATCCAAAAACTGCCTTCATTTACATCTATTTGGAGACTCAAAAATCATATGCAACTAGATAAACAAAAAAGCACAATGCAATGCATACTCTCTAAAGCATATTTTGGATGAAACTCACAGACTCATAACATATTTTGACGTCTTCTCATGCCGTTACATTTACAGGGAACACAACACAACCGCTAACATCTTATCCAAGGAGGTTGCACATAGGGACGACACATCTTGGTTGATTGTGGAGGAAAGAAACGACAACACCTATCAGTACTACCATAGGCTGTTTATAGAACCTGGCAACGATCAATCTCCAACAGTTTATTCTTTTCGCACTTTTGGATCCATAGTTTGAATGACCATATGTAAATATTTACTGTTTATTTTCCTTATCTGATTGCGCAGTAAGGCTCTCTGCGAAGAGCTTCATAATATTTTCATAGACTCTTTAATTGAATGCCTCACACATGAGGCGGAACACAGGTTGAAATGGTATTGGTTGTTGACAGGCTCAGGCCTGAATATTGTATATGCAATGCTTCTGCAAAATGCAATTTCTTATGAATAAAGAAATTGCAACTTTTTCCACGAGAAAAAAAAAAAATATAATATATATATATATTATATATATATATATATATTATATATATATATATATATATATATATATATATATATATTTCATGAAAAAAGAAAAGACATCAAATTGAATTATAATTTCAATTATATTGAGGTGGCAATATAAATTAAATGATTAATAAATATGGATAGGCGTAAATCAATCATAATCATTAAAAAAATTGTGCCATGATACATATCATGCTGTCAAAATTAAAACAATCATAAAAATTAACTAAATTAAAACTTTGTTTTAAAGTATTATTATTAACACCAGATGGGGTAACGTGTGTGGAAGAAAGGGACAACCACCCCACTTGGCGAATGGGCAGGGGGACGCAACATCCAACCTTTGGTGGGTTTTAATGGCACATGATTTGACAACCACCAAGTAGGAAATGGTGTAGAAGGAATGTTGTTGGGAGTAGATGAGAAAGATCGCCAACATGTTTAAGCGTGTGATGAGAGTTGTGGTATACATGTTAAGCATGGTATTGTGTACAAGCTCGTTGCAAAAAAGGCATCTGAAGGAATTGATGGTTTGACTCCATTGACAGGAGGTCGGCCTAAGGAGGAGAACTGATTTGTATATGAAACTTCTTGAGGTTTATGTAAAATTGCAAGTGGATAAATTCGAGTTTTTAAGGCTCTTATGTCAAATTCATAAACACATAAACATGAATTTCAACTTCAGAAATTGTAGAATATTCTAGACAATACCACCATTATAGTAAACACAAAATAATAAGTGATGAATGAGTTCACCCCTCCTGGGCTATGTCTCTTGGTCCAACTTCCAATAGTTGGGCCTATATCATTATGCCCAGAAAATAGTGATTACATCAAGTTATAGTGCTCAAATGGCTTCAATACCAGCTCCATTGGCTTCAAAGCTATCAAAAACTCCTGTCTAGCCTCTTTCTACACCTAGAAAGACCAAAAACTGAGAAAGTTATGCCTCTTTCTCTCTTTTCCCCAATTTTGTAGCTAATCTCCCCATAATTTGGCTGAAACCTGGCTCGGGCGCCCCAAATGCAGAAACTTCCCACTAAACCTGTCACGATTCCTGCGTGACGGGTGAATTTGTAGGGCGGATAAGGGTGCCTTTAAGCCCCCAGTCCCGAAAATTTCGATCACGTGGCTGCATCGAACCGAGTTGAGGGTTGAGTTTATGGGGCTCTGTTGGTTGGTGCACACCCTTGGTCATGTGGGTCTCCATGGGACCTGGGGTTGGCCTCCCTATAGCTGGCTTCGTTCTCTGTGCAAGTGGTCATGTGGGTCCCAATGGGACCTGGGGCTGGTCCCCATGGTTGGCCCCTTAATCTTCCTCCGCTTGCAGTGATCGGACCTAGTTTCATGGCGGGTTTGGTTGCAGTTAGGGTCACAGTTGTGGTGCATACATGGGGTTGGGCTAGGGCCTAGCCCGACCCCCTTCCCCTAACCATGCACAAATAACAATTTAAATAAAAATTGCACCATATGTTTAGTAAGAAACATCATGTGGTCAGTTGGTTGAGGTCATTGTTGGCTTGGACAAGGTCTAGTGTTTGACTCCCTCGGAGGTGCATTCGACCCTTAACCAAATTTTTGTGGCCATCAAGGTGCCACGTGGTAACTTGTGGTTGGTCCACATCACCAAAATCATCCTCGAATCAAATTTGACCCAGTCAGCGCCAGTAGAAACTTTCCAGGTGTCAAACTGTTATTGGCTTGTGGAACCAATTCACCCTGCCAAGTCAGCAGGCCCAGTCCTTTGTATGGACTACTCACTAGGCAACCTACACTACCTTCTTTTTGTTAGTTTAGTTGTTTCCAAAATCGATCAGAACTCGTTTCTGGGAGCATACGACATCCATTTTCCGGGAAACGAGTTGCACTGGATTCAGAATGACGCGATCTATCCATTCGTTCCATTTTAGAGCCATTCCAAAAACTTTCATTTTTTAGCATATTTTTTAGCACCGGATCACTCCTCCCCACTAGAAGATTTTGGACCCCAAAAGCTCTTTATTACTAAACAATTAGATGAGGGTACAACTCCCTCACCCTTCCAGTCTCAACCCACTGGAATTTTCCTGAATTCAACAATTTGAGCTTTTCATGAAAACTACTCTTTTTCCTTGATTTTGAAGATCCTGTCTTGCTGTTGTAGATACCATCTTGCTGCAATTTCTCAGAATTTGCAGAACAACAAACTCTTCTTGAAGGAATAAACATTTTCCTTCCTCAATCGTCAATCAAAGGAAACTTAAACAACTTGAAATTCTTCTCACCTTGAACACTGTCAACATGATGATGTTTAGCCTGTCTTGCCTTGTACTTGGCTCGACTCTTGACTAAGTGTTTTTTCCATTGCCATGTATCATTTTGAAACTCCCAAGAAGAACTTGTGGAACCTATGGATTCTTTTTCAAATTGATCTGACACTTTCTCTTTGACCTTTGCACTCTTTAGCACCGACATCTTGTTCCCATCAATGTTCAACATTGATGTATGCTACTGCAATTTTTCCTCATCTTGTTTTCCTCTTTTAGGAAGCAACATGTTAGAACCCTAAAACAATTTATCACAAACATTAGCAACCTTAATGAAATCATAATTTTCATTGGATGCATTTCCTTGAAAGGCCTCATTCAGAACATCTTGATGCTTGAACATTAACACAGAAAAATTTTGACTTGCATTCACAATTTTCTTCATTTGTCCAGCATGCATAAGAGACAAACTCATCTTCTTACAATGCACTCTAATTATATACTCAATCCCATTCTATAACAAGTGATACTTATTCTCATGCTGATGAAATATTGCTCTTCTATCATAAATATATGGGCTTCCCAACAAAATACCAGAAATCTCAAGCGGAACTACAACAAGTTCAACTTCATCAAGAAAGTTTCCAGTGATTGCAAATCTAAGGATGCACTTCCTTGTCACCTGCAAATTTTCATTCTTACATATACAGCCTAAAGGATAAGGTCTTGAATGTGGAATGGTTTCTAGATTTAACTTCTTGAATAAGTCTACAGAAATCAAATTTGCTTGAGAACCACTATCAAATAGTGTGTCAATTTTGGTATGCTTTGAAACAACTCTAATGTGGAAAAGTTCAATTATTGTTTCATCATTTTGAGTATCATTAGAACAACTTGAAGAACTATTTCTTGATATTTTCTTACCTTTCAAACCCATCATTGTAATCTTTGTTTCATCTCTTGAATCAGAACCTAAGTCATGTTTTATAATTGCAGTTTTTTTCTCCTTCTCTTTGTTTTTAAGTTTGTTGGGTCTCATCTCTGGATGAAGTTTCCAGCAATGATCTTTATCATGGCCATCTTTCAAACAATGTTTGCATGTGAGTTTTTGTTGCTCCATCTTAATGGAAGCATTCTTTTTCCCCTTTCCCTTAAAATTACCTTTTCCTTTTCTCCAATTTCAAGGGAACTCTCGCTTTTCTCATCTGAAATATATTTCCCTCTTGCATCTAGATGTGTGGCTTGTACACAAACTCATCTAAAATTGTGGGATTGAACATCATAATAATATGCCTTAGGTAACTATGTAAACCTTCAATATACTTTAACAAAGTTTCTTGAGTTGTCAAATCTACACCCAATACTAGTGATCTTCTCCTAAAATCTTGCGTATAGTTTTGAACACGTTGTCCTTTTAATTGCCTAAAATTTTGTCAATCCATAATAGCTTTCTGCATAAAATATAATGGATAAAATTGTCTTTTTAATACAGTAATAAAATCAATCCAAGAGGTTGATACCTTACCATTTTTTTTCATATCCTCTTGTGTTTTGGCTTCCCACTAAATTAGTGTTGCACTCTCGACCTTTAATGAACTCAGCTAAATCTTTGTTTCATCATCCTTGATGTTTTGTATCCTAAAATATACTTCAAGTTGATGAACCAAATTATTTAGTCTTTCAGAATTAACCTCACCATCATACAAAGGTAAATCAAATTTAATATCAAGTTTCAACAAGATAGTTTTACCATGTCCCTTTGGAGTATGTGGAGGTGTTTGTGAAAGGGTGAAGAGGATGAAGATGAAGGTGAGGATGGAGGTGAACATGATGGTGGTTTATCTCCATTCCCTTTTGGAGGTTTGTCCTCATCTCCTCCTTTTCCTTCTGAAGAACCTTCTCCCTTTGAAGGCTTGGAGCTCTCTCCCCGCAATCTTGTGTTTCTCTCTTCATAAAGAACTTTCACCATATGGGTCATGTCAAAGAATGCTTTTCTGAAAGCCTTCTCATCCTTTGACATATTATTAGGTCATGCTTCATGTGACATTATTAGTGAAGCTTCAGGTACAACTTGAGGTCAAATTTTTGGTGGAGATTGTGGCAGATGTGCTCTCCTTGTCCTTGTTTCAACTTGAGGACCTGCAACCACAAGTTTTCCTTCTCCTCTCTTGAGATTCAACCTTGTAAGCATCAGAAATACTTGTAAATAGTTAAATCCTCAAAGAAAATAAGAACCTAGCTCTGATACCAAACTTGATCTGTATATGAATCTACTTGAGGTTTATGTAAAATTGCAAGTGATTAAATTTGAGTTTTTAAGGCTCTTATGTCAAATTCATAAACACATAAGCATGAATTTAAACTTCAGAAATTGCAGACAATACCACCATAACAGTAAACAAAAAACAACAAGTGATGAAGGAGTTCACCCCTCCTGGGCTACGTCTCTTAGTCTAGCTTCCAATAGTTAGACCTATATCATTATGATCATGAAAATAGTGATTAAATCAAATTATAGTGCTCAAATGGCTTAAATAATGGCTCCATTGGCTTCAGAGTTATCAAAAACCTCTATCTAGCCTCTTTTTGCTCTCAAAATGACCAAAAACTGAGAAAGTTATGCCTCTTTCTCTCTTTTTCCTAATTATGCACCTAATCTCCCCACAATTCGGTCGAAACTGCCCAGTAAACCTGGCACTATTATTGCTTGGCGGACGAATTTGTACGGCGGATCAGGGTTCCTTTAAGCCCCCAATCCCAAAAATTTTGATCACATGGGACCGAGTTGAGGGTCGAGCTTCAGGGACTTTGTTGGCTAGCGCGTGCCCTTGGTCGTGTGGGCCTCCATGGGACTTGGGAATAGCCCCCGTGGGCTAGCCCCCCTCCGACTGGCTCTATTCTCTGCGTACGTAGTCATGTGGGTCCCCATGGGACCTGGGGCTTGCCCCCGTGGTTGGCCCCTTAATCTTCCTCCGCTTACGGTTATCGGACCTGGTTTCATGGCGGGTTTGGTTGTAGTTAGGTCCACGGTTGTGGTGTGTACACGAGGTTGGGATAGGGCCTAGCCCTTGGCCCCATGCCCACAACCCCATGGTTGCTATAGGGTGATTGAGTTTGACGCTACTATTGGCCAAAACTCAATCACCCTGCCAATTCAACAGGCCCAGTCAGTTGTACAGATTGTTGACTAGGCAACCCTGCACTGCCTTTTTATTTTTTTAATTTAGTTATTTCCAAAATCGACCAAAACTCGTTTTTGGGAGCATACTGCATCCGTTTTTGACAAAACGAGTTGTGCTAGATTTAGAATGACGAGATCTATCCAGTCATTCTATTTTCGATCCATACTAACAATTTTCATTTTTGAGCATATTTTTTAGCACCAAATCAAGAACACGTATGCACATTGCGTTTGAAGGATGAATGAGCGAGCAATTATGCTAGCTAGGATATTGTAGTAATTCAACTGCAAGAGTATCTAGTGGAGAGAGGATGGACACTGCAAGTCTCAAAGAACGATGAAAATCGAAGCAGGACAGGCCCAAAGCAATTGATAGGTATCATCACAACATAATCTAGTTTTCCACTATGGTGGATGGTGAATTTGGTTGAAATTCCAGGAAGGACCTTTGCCTTTCAAAGAATGTTACTAAGAAATATTACTACTAGCGACACTTTTACTGGCACATGGTTGCTCCTTATCCTCTTCTTTGGATTTTGTTTTGGAATTAGTACTGTTTCGAGTTGCTTGTGGAGAGATTTCGTCCTTTGTTTCTAAGTTTAGTTAATCTTGGTAGTTGTGATTCCCTTTTGAACTCTAGGAGAATTGTAACGAAGTGAGTGTTTTTTATGTGATGGGATATCGGGGGTGGGTTTTGTTTCTTTATGGTATTGGTCGAATTTGTATTTTATGTTCAGATTAGGTAGGATTAATTAACTTCTTGGAATAGACACCCCATTGTCAACCTCTTTTAATGTTTGTTTGTGGTTTGTGCATTAGTGATGAAGTGGTGTCGCTTGGGAAGCTCTTTGGTGGAGTGAGATCACCTAGGGTTGACGATCTATTTTCGTAGGGGTGGGGGAATAGTTCGCATTGGCTTTATTAGTGTCTCTTTCCAGGGAGGGTGGTTGTTAGGTGCAATTGACTAGAAGAGACCATTGGGGATATCCTTTTGGAGTTGGGTTAGAATAGTGTGCGGGGGTAAGGGGATCGTGGGGAGGAAGATTGTCTTTTGGGGGACATCTCCTTAGTTTCTGGTAGATGCTATTATCTGTCGGAGCCATGAATGTTGGGGGTTGGTCCTTTGGAGTAAGAGGTATGGTCGATAGGAAAGATCCAACCTTTCTTAGGAGGAGGTTTTATTCAGGATCAGAACAATTGTCGGTTGGAAAATCATGCCACATTAATAGGCCCATGTCATACCTGGGGCCATATATTATGAGGAGAGATCCCTGTGTGATAACTCCCAATTGCATCAATGTATAAAAAGGTTTTCTTTACGCTATTATGAACTCATTCCATACCAAATTTAAGCTGAAATAGGTAGAAGGGGAGGCTTCTTCCCACAAAACCTCCCTCTCTAACATCAAGGTATTCATGGATTGGACATAATGGACTCCAGATACATGACACACAAAGGTTAGAGCCAACGAGTACATGCAGAGAGTTGAACTGTACTGGAAGAAGAAGTTTTTTCTTTGAATAATTATTCAAGATCGCCATGAATATTGATTGGATATCATCCATATATTCATTGGACCACCTACACACTCACCTGCACTCTCTTGATCAGGGGATGAAATGAGTTGAGTGCCACCCAGGCATTCCCCTGAATGCAAGACACCCTCTAGAAGGCCCACCAAACTCCATGCTAATGGTTGGGTTTGACTCAAATCCTATGGCTTGATGATTTGTTGATTGCGTCAGCTATCATTTTCTATGGTGCTTCCTATGTATATGGCTAGTCTAGCTTGTGTGTAAATTACAACTTAGATAGTTTTGTATCTTTGGGCTCTCATCTATCTATGTCCTCACTGAGGATAATCTTTTTTTGTTATGGTTAGGTCTCCCATGTGAGAGACTGACAAAGAATATGCAATCTTGGTTGTATATCTTGATTTTTCCAATTAACAAAATTTCACCGTACAAAAAAAATATTATTATTAATTATAGAGGGAATTATTATGAGCTAAATATATATACATTTACAAAAATATATAATATAAGCGAAAGAAGTTTAATAACGTTTTTATACATTACAATTTCTTTAGTTTAAATTGAGAAATAAAAAACAGAACCAATCTTAAAGAAATATTTTTATAAAAATTAAATTTACACTTACCTAATAATTATTAATATTAATTAAAATTTAATAATTTATTAAAAAAAATAAAATTTTAACCTAATAATAATTATTAATAATAGGGTTTAATATTGTTATTATTGTAACTTCCTACCTGCATTTTATTTTTTTTAAATCCCTTTAATTTTTTAAATTTTAATTATTAAATTTACTTTAAATTAATTTTATCACGGATGGTGAAATGGACTGGCATAGATATTTTTAATAATATAGCTTTTTTTCGAAAGATTTTTTATTAGAAGTTTGAAAGAATTCAAATCAATTTAAATTAATCTAATCATTATTAAAGTGTATCATTTATAAAACACAGACATCTTTTCATACATCTCCAAATAAAAATGTCTTTCAAGTACCATTGGGAAAATAAAAAATGAGACTGCATATTGCATGATCCCCAAGTGGCCTCCATTTTCGGATTCTCTTCTCGTGATCAAATGAGTATTGTGGATTGAGCTTTCGGGAATTAATACGTTATTGATAAAGTAAAGTAAGAATATAAAGAATTAAAATTGTATATAGAGAAATGCTTTTAACACTGAACAAGTTGGTTTAAGTGATTTTATTAAGTGATTTTATTAAGTATAATTTT